>APFE030923071.1:9445-25503 GCA_000404065.3 Pinus taeda | reverse complement strand
TAATGTGTGAATGCTCTTGATGTTTTATTATTATTGATGCTGCTATATTGATGATCAACGTAGAGGAGCTTATGTATTATGTATGTTTTCCGCAATAGTACATGATCAGGATAATCTCAATTGAATATGTGTTAAATTATTCAAAATTTCTACACTTCAAACATCTATTGGTTATCTTGTTTCGTTTCTTTGATGACCAACCGAGCTCGTTGTTCCCAGATCTTCGGTTCCTCGGAGACTCCCTCATGGAAATTGTGTAATTCCTGAATGGGGAACACTGAAAGGTTGAGACTTAGATATTTCCAATATTGGCACCTTCCTGTTCTTTTGGGGATTTTTCTACTTCTTGGCTGCTACGGCTATGGAAGTAAGCTTAGTTCTTGGCGATCTTGGTGTAGTAGTATGTGCTTGTTATGAAGAGGTCATGATGGATTCTATCTCTCGACTCAAAAATTCTTTCTCAAGTTCCTTCCAACTCTAACCAGACATGCATAAGAATGCTTGACTCACACTAAGGTGCGAAATCACACAGTGAATTATCAATAAACAAAGTGTTTGAATGCGGATCAGGGTGCCATATTTATAAGCTTTTTCAAATTCAACCCACTCAATCCCCTCCAAATCCTCCTCATAAATGCAAATTTGGTAGTAGATATGCTCCTTAAATGCATTTCCCTCACTCCTTTTAACATCCATTCCCTATTCATATCATACCCAACGGTCATATTCTGGTCAAACTATGTCAAATCCTTCCCTTCAGCATAGTTACCCCTTCTTTGTCCCAACTTCATCCACCTACGCCATCCTCTCGAATGTCGCATAGTCCTCCTTTTTCGATAAGGTCCTTCATTAGCATAGTAATTTATAGTCTCATGCTTCCTTCCAATTTCCTGTAGCACTAAGACTATCCTACACTCATATGGTCATCACGCAACCCCAAGGAAGGAATCATCCATGTAGAGTTTCAACCTACTCCCATTTACTCGTCCAGCAAATAATTATCCATTTAGCTTCACAAGATGAACTGTGCCACCATCTAAGATATCCCTGATAACGTACGAGCCCAACCAATGCATCCTGAACTTATAAGGGAATTGCGCAAACTTACTATTGTACATCAAAACCAAGTCTCCATTCTTAAAAGTTCACTATTTAATATGTCAATAATTCCAGGCCTTTTCCCGAGCTTTCTATACTTGTTGGCAAAATCCTGCAAGAAAGTGATCTTCTTCTAGCGCGAGTAGTTGTTCCAATCTTTCTTCCATAATATCGTTGTCTGCCATATTCGTGATTGTTTTGATTCTAAGACTTGGTACAATATATTCCATCTGCATTACAACTTCCTGGTACTCATGCAGTAACTCGGCGATCTTTCCTACTATATCTTCATACAAGTAATCTCCTATGCGTGCTAATTTGGGCTTCGCCTTTAAGCCTATGTTGACCTTCCTCGTCTTAACAGGTTGTGTTACATCGAGTATTTCAACATCAGGTCCTCCCACTTTGCATTGTCCTTCTAACTCAGTAATATTAATGTTGCGCAGATCTTCCTTGCCCTCCTCAGTAGTCATATTATAGCATTCTAGTGTGTGCTGCAACTACGTGTTCCAGTTGGGTTATACCCAGGTCATTGGCTCATTAGGTGTCCGGAAAATTACTGCTATAATTTCTTGAAGGGCATCATCTATACACCAAAAACCATCATCAAAGATAAAGGTCAATATAAAATTGTCCTTCATATCATTCCAATCGGCGGTACCATGGCGCAGCTCCATTTCATGATACCAATTCATTGGTATCACATCCAAAGTGTGAACAAATACATGTACCCATTCTGGTTGAGGTTCTTCACCCCATGCCTTAGTCCAATGAGACAAATGATCTCAAGGATCATCCTTGCCAGTGTACTTCTCTGTGACCCTTGTGTTTGTGTGACCAAAACTGCACCTCATTAACCTTCAGTACTCCCTCCAATCTCCTATATTATCCTTATGTGTGCCCCACCAGCATGCAGGCGTAGCCCTCAAGGTTATATCCAAGGCCTAAAATTGTTGTTCTTCCAGCACATTCCTTTCAAATTCATACAGAAATAAACTGACATCACCAATTCCATCATAATATGGTAAATTATGTACCTTAGTTGATATGCGGTGAAGATATTTTTTCATTCTATTACAGCGCAGACTAGAAACTTCGTGCAATCAATTCCGCCAAATCTCCAATTCTTCATCTGAGTCTGGATGACATGAACTATCCTTCTCCCAGCTTATCCATCCATCCACGGTGGGGTTGATCCAATCCTCATCACGCATAGTTAACTTGTATATGTGGTCAACATCTTCATCATCGTATTCTTCACGGACAGGTTCTATATAGCATGCTCCTTCAGAGGAATCTAAAGGAATAACAACCCTAGTACCATTCTTTTCAAATACCATACTTCTCCTCCTTATATCGATTATGGCATCCATATAAAAACCCCAATCGATTCTGAGTAATGTTGGATATGATTTACTGTCATCCACAATCTCAATAACTTCAAAATATGCCATTATGCATGCTCCTTCAATGTCTACAGCAACGCCCTGCAATCAACCCATCAGGATAATATTTTGTTGATTGGCCATGCGCAACTGAATCAGTGACCATTGCAGTTTTGGTTGCCCCATCCATTCCCAAGTCTACTTCTGCAACACATTTTCATCTGATCCTAAGTCCAGAATGACTTGATCCATGTCAATTTCGTCGATCTACGCAATTAATCACATTTCCAGGCCAATCCTTTTCTTATTTTTTTTACCTTGTTTACTATGAGTTGTTTAGGCTTTGGCTTCTCTTTATTGGAACATTTATCAATTAGTTCTTGTAAGCCATCCACTGCTTTCTGGTCAGTTAGAAACTTCATACACATTTGCAGAAAGGACTTCAGAACAATCGAGTCAAGGTTCTCCATCGCAGTACCTACTTCAAGAGTGTCCTTTTGGGGTTCTAGTTGCATCTACATCCTTGATGTTGAAGCTCCTGGATCTATGAAATTGTTCTTTTCCTCCAATAAAGTTTCCTTTTCCTTATATAGATTGAACCCATTATTCTTCTCTCCTGCCTTCCTAACCCATGTATCTACCACAAGCTTTTTACCTTCTGCTTTATCTTCGCCTGTAGCTGCACCACTTTGTATCATAATATTAATGGTTGGGTTATCATCATGCGGCTCGGATCACATCATTTGTATATTTTGTACAGGCTACTAATTCTTCTTTTCCTGCATTATAGGCATTAAAACAGGGCAATCTTCTATCACATGGTCAAACTATCTACAATACTAACATGAAGGGTGAGTGGGATTCTGACAATATCGCACATAATGTCTAGCTTCACCACAATTATAACATATGATATGACCCTGTCCTCATCTAGCGCCTCTTCCTTGATCACGTCATCGACCTTGAAATCCTTCGTGGACCATAGGTGAACCATTATCTTCTTGCGCGCGACCTTCATCTTGCATCCTATATGTCGGCGTTTGATCTACCATCAAGTCATAGTTGTGAAAATGGCTCTCATCATGTCCTACTGATTGACAGAACTTACAAAATAATTTCTGCAACATCTACACATATTTCTATAGAAAATAGTAGTGATTGGTGAGTTGTTGGCCTGTGACTCAGTAAATACTACACCATACACTCGGTCTAGTACTTGGTCCAACACTAGGCTCTAGCTTCAAAGGATTGGGACATCCGCCAGCCAAATAGTCAAGACAGATAGGACATTGGTCCTTATAGTGACCTTCCTTTTTACACTTTAGGCATTATACTTCTGAGCGCATCTCAAATTGAACATCCTTTCCTCTCTTCAAGTCTTTCAACTTCATATGCAGGCTTGCCAACTGGGAATGTATTTGTTGAACCCCTATGTGAGTATCTTGTACCAATGAAGCTTCTAACTTCATCGCAATTTCCAATGCTTTGGCCTGCGTCCCAATCTTTTATTGTGATAGTGGTAATGAGGTGTGGCAATAGCACAACTATATACCACTCTTTATGCAATTCGTCATATATCTGGAAGTTGGCTTGTCCCATCAAACATTTTAATCTCTGATCTACATCCCAAGTAGTTTCATTGATGGCTTGCTTAATTTATTTATTTATGTAATACACTTTGACTGTGACTTGGGCTTCTTAAACTCTACGTTCAGTTTGTTCTTCGTCGCAACTAGTGAAGCAATTGGATTTATCATACTGTACTTGATATACCACGACAACGCTCTGTCCTGCAGCGCTGTGACAAGCTGCACTTTCTTCATATCGTTGTCATTGATATGATGTGCTTTCCACATAGCTTCTGTGACAAACCAGAATTGGTCAGGATCCTCTAATCCCTCACCCTTAAAAATAGGCATCTTTGCTACATTAGCCATGTCGAATAGTGGAGGTGGAGGTGGAGTTGTAGGTGTAGGTGTATGAGGTGGAAGCGAAGGTGGAGGTGGAGTGGATGGGTGAGGAATCCCATAAGTACCTTTAGTTTCTGACTGCGCTGCACCTCTAAGTGTACTAAGGTTGCTCCTTTCTTCTTTGCTTTCTTATTCACCCAATAATGGATTGTACTCACCCTCAATAAATTTATCACGATCTACTATGAATCTTTTTCCGCTTCGTATAGATCCAGTCTGGCTTCTTTTAAATATTGATCTATTGGTATAACACCCTTTTCACATAAAAACATCTTAATCCAGAGCTTTAAGGAATTTAGGTACTTACCTCATGGACCTTTGAAAAATCTGCACTCAACTTCGTTGTAGGATACTATTGTGTCAATTTCGAATTCAGTAATGAAGCCTCCAAGGATACTATCGATCTAGTAATCAGCAACTCCTAAGACCTTATTCTTAGACTCCTTAACTCGTTTTATTAGATCTGGGGTCCACACAATAGGATTGTCATGTTTCTAATAGGGCACGTTTGCAACTAGATTTGAAATCCACTCATGCAGCTTGTTAGTGAACGATGCGAAAGATATCTCATGTTGTTCCATACATATATACCTCTATAACCACCTTTTTGTCGATTGTCGCAGATTTCTTCTTTCCCGTGCTGCAAATTTTCACTTTTGATCTACCCAATTTTGGATCTCTTTTCTAGTCGATTACCACATCACAAATCCCTCAGATAGATCGTGATCCTAGCAACTAAACCATTTGTTGGCTTCAAGGGCTTAGACCCAAGTTCAAAGTTAACTGCGCTAACCAAAAAACCCTATACTACCAACCCTTTTAGTGATGATCTGCATAGCACAGACCACAGTCTCACCCAAGGCAATATTGGGGGATCCTAGAGCTAGGTTTATGCATCCAGAGGGACTATGTAGTGTGGTTGTAACATTTTTATTAGTTTAGTGCTTAATTCGACCTTCGTGAAATGTTAATCTTATTGTTATAGACATAAAGTGTTTTCCTACTTAACAGACTTGCAAGCTGCTCGTAACAAGTTTAACATGTATTATTCATCATATAAAACAATATTTGAACCTTTGTGATGCACTTGCAGAAGAAATGTACAAAAATGAACCATAAACAGGCTAAAACATAGAAACTACACGAACATGAGAAAACATGCAGATCTGTCTCAAATTCTTCTTTATTATCTTAAGTCTTCACAGATACAATATTTCTGACCCTACACACACAACTGCAGACTTACCAAGGTCTCTGCACACACAATTGCAGGAACCTTCTCCTTTTCCCGAATATAGAAATATCTCCTAATCATAGATTGAAAAACATATCATCTCATTAATTTTTTTCATTCAGACTTGCTAAGACATCCCTTTGTATATTATTTTACCCTTACAATACCATGGTCCGAAAACCATGATCAGAGCTCAAAATACTCTAGATAATCCCATTTGTTTACAAAAGAAGGGGATTTTATCTACCCTAAAGCCCCTTTGACTCTTATAACCCTACAGTAATCGCGCTCCGCCTCTCAAAATACGAATTCTTTACATGACTTGGACAAAACTTAGACCTGGGGGACCCCTTCCCAATAGGGAGGAAAATAATTCTGTTAAAAGAATTAGAGGCAATAAATTAACTTGGAAATTGTTCAGGTAAGAGTTTAAAAATAAATACTTTGACTAAGAGGTATTTTTATGAGAAGGATAAGGAGTTTCATGAGCTAAAGCTAGGATAACTTATCATGGATGAGTTTGTTAACAAATTCATGATTCCAATAAGGTATGTTCCTTACTTGAAGGAGGAGAAAGAAAAAATCCAAAGATTTGTCAGTTGCTTACCTTTCTCTTATAGAGAAAGAATTGAATTTGATCATCAAAAACAATGGATGAAATCATTAGAAAATCTAAACTATGTTTTAATCAAAGCAGGAAAAAAGGGGAAAATTATAAAGGATGGGTGACAAATAAACTTCATAATTTTAACAGCAAGAGAAAGGGGTTTAAAAATCCTACCTTCATGAAAAGTGTGTAAGCAGGAAACTACAATAGGAATTTTAATCAGCATAAAAGTGTTGGGAAGAAATGAGGATTTGTTACAAGAAATAGAAATTTTAGTGAATCAATAACACCACCTATCAAATGTTGGAGTTGTGGTGAAAATCATTTGTGGAGAGACTATCCACAAAATCCATTAAAGAAGAAGGAAACATTAAATAATGTTTAAGAAGGATCAACCATGAATGACAATGCTTGTAACAAACCCAGGATTATCACTGCATTGGATGGAAGGAAGGAGAATCATCATTCAACCATGACTAAAGTCCAAGGTAAAATATCTAATAAAGATATATTTTTACTCATATATCTAGGATCTTGTTGATGGTGCTAGACCCGCCAACATGTGAAGGGGATCTCCCCAGTAAGAAGTCCCAATTAGACCTCAGATTGTTTGGTGTAGGATTCCCAGCAGTGGGTCGTAAGGTAATTCCTTGACCACGATGTCGCATAGAGGCAAGTAAGATAACTCTATTAGTAGCAAGGGTGTGACTGATGCAATGAGTCAAGGAATGAGTATGAGAGGTTCCAACACTTCAAAGGGAGAGGAAGGTGAAGGTGAGTTCCAGGTTGAAAGGGATCAATCCCAACTCAACTAGGAACATAAAACACAAAGGACATGCACATCTTCCAGCAAAGCAGTCGACACAGATGCGGCAGTAACAACATACAAGGTAAGATAACACGAACAGTACTCACGGATCAGTCTGAGACGAGTGTGACGGTTGATATAACAAGGTTTAGAGAAAGGTCTGTCTGATGTTCAACAGAGTAGTCGACATGGACGGTGACAACATTAGCAACATATACAACACATTAACAACAAGATTCATATAATTGCATACAAATCAGTTCATATACAAGTACATAAGTTAAACAACATATATCATTAAGGCAATTGGAGTAGTCCAACTACAATAACAACATATGCATGAAAATGTGCTGGCTTTTATTATATAAAGAAGTGTAAGTCACAATCATACAATACACCATGTAAACAAGATAGCCCCATCAGTGGAACGTTACAGCCACATCCGCCTGCTCCTCCAAAGAGATTTACTAGCTCCATGCAGTGGGAAGCCAAGGCGCGTTACAATACTGTCCAAGCCTTCTTCAAGATATTCTTAGTAGAAGTTTCGTTGACCAAAATCCTATATAATGAGTTATGAGGGACTATTTATAGCAAAGGGTGGGGTGACCCTTGACATTCCCCTTTTTGATAGTTCAACTACTCTCATGACTCTTCACCTACTCTATGAATGTTACATCCAACCATTGACACTTGACTTACACTTGACATGACTCAACATTACAATGCACATGTATTCATGTGAGACAACATGGCTTGAGCAAGCCTTTCTAAACATCACTGACACTCGGTCCACTGTGATGAGACCAAATCTTTGACATGCTTGTGATGGTGAAGGTGGTGAGCTGATGCCGAGCTTGGCCGTCCGTGATGGTGTGCATGCACCTTATGGTGACATCTTGCTGAAGAACTCTTGCCTCCGTTGCAACCGGTGCATTGGTTTGGCCCCTTCATCCAACTTGTCTGCTAACATGCGCATGGTCTTCTTGGTACGTTGAATAGGCAACACACTGATGCATAGTGTCTGTGCCAATCTTCAAGTGTGTGTTGGTGGTCATGTGCATAAAATTGTTGAAGTACATGTTCAGCCCCAATTGTACTTTCTTCTTGTCTTCACCTTGGTGAGTCCATTGAATGGGTTGGATTGCATGTGTGTGCTCAAGACATGCATGCTATTGAATCCCTTGCATGCGATTAACAACACTACTCACCATGTATGCTCAATGTCAGTTGTTGGGTTGGGTCCTTAACTTGTACGGGTTCAGTTTCATTCGTGAGTGCATGTTGCACCCATTGTTGCTCTTGTTCCTGTTGCAACTCATTCGTATGTATGTGCAGCTTCATGTTCTTTCTGAGTCGTTGCTTCAACACATGCAACTCCTTGTTTGTTCCATCTTCTGCTTTCGCACGATCTTCATGTCGCGTCGTCCCTTCATAGCTGGAGTATCCAAAGTTTCTTTCATCATCAATGGACTTGCTTGAGCTTGCAACCTTGTTTCACCTTCATGTTGTCGACAACCTTCCTCTTGCATTCACTACATTCACTGGATTCGATATGCTTCCTTCAGCTGATGTCCATGATGTTGCTCGCTATGATGCTACTTGATGTCCTTGTCTATGAACAACTTGATGTCTTCATGAGTAAGCAAGCTCATAGACACTTGATCGACGGCATCCCCAAGCATGTCTGAACAGTGTCTTCATCTCTCCTTTCGTGGAAACCATTGTACCTGTACTACTAAGAGGCAGATGAACACTTGTGATACCTAGAGACATGGCAACACTCATGGAAAGCAATATGTTAGTCGAAAACCAAAATGAACATGAGAACTAACTTGCAACATACTTGGGTTCATGATCATGAAGGTTGCACAATTTCCGCCAGGAGGTCGGGAGATCGACTGCCAAGACTGCACAAGGCACAATCTGGGCTATCAAGAGACTGGTTGACTGCTAGAACTGCACAATGCATAGTCCATTCTGGTTGCTGACAGCTAGGATTGTGCAATGCACAATTCTAGCCGGGAAGGACTGCTGGGCCAGGGACAGATTTATGCAACTTCTTGGGCCAAGCAGCCACTGTCCTCTAGAAATGTGCGAAACAGTATTGGAGGCCAGTGTTGGGTAGGAATGCACAAATATGGAGAGGAAGGTGAGCCTTCCTTTCCCAGTTTGAGGAATGCAACCTTGGTGAAGGCAAAGCCTGGCCCAAGGTTGGCCCAAGTCGCTGACGGGCAACAAAAAGAAAGTAAGTTAGTGAATGAATGGCAACACTAAGTGATATCAGAAGTTATTACCAGTGCATGAAAAACATGAATGAAAGATTTAGCAAACATATCAAAAGGCATGCAGGTGAGGCAGTTCGTTGGTTGGGCGAACATATGTGCAAAACAATTTCATGCATGCGACAACAATGAGATAGCAACAAAAATTGAAACAGAGCTAGGACAAGCTAATATACATGTAAATGATAGTAAGCGCTCAAATAAATCAAGCAAACAGAACTCATACAAGCGAAAACACAAAAAGTGATAGAAATGTAGCACAAGTCATGGGAAGTGGACTTACCCCAAGACAACTGAGCTAAATGTGCCCACCACTCCTAGATGTGATGTGGGATGTCAGATTGCAAGATTGATGTGAGGACTGAGCTATGCAGCATTCAGTTGATGAGTTTCCATAACATTGAGGTTGTGACGCGCATGCTACAAATCTAAGGGAAGCGACACTTGGTGGGAGGTTTCTGAATTGCTCCTTGCATGTAATCTCCAACTGCTAAACATAGATCCCTAAGACAAGGGATGTCTTTGCATGCTGCCATAGGAGAAGCAGCCTATTCATGCAATTTTGTTTTTCTCGGTCCCAGAGGGAACCGATCAACTCAGTTGCACATGCAAGAGACTTCTCGATTGCATGAGAAAAATGTGCATTTCTGGCTGGGAGTTGGGCTGGCTGCCTAGGGGGTTTGCACAATTTCTGGGCTGAGCAGCTGATTGTTGCCCAGATTTGTGCAAATCCTGGGCTGAATAACCTGTTGCTAGGAAAATTTGTGCAAATCCTGCTGGGAGGGTTAACTGACAAGATTATGCAATCCTGGAGCCCAGCAGGCTGTAAGAGGGGATTGCTCAATTTCTGGAGGGAAGGTTGGTTTCCCTCCAGAAATGTACAATTTTCAAGGGGAAGCTGCTCAACCTACAAGTGGACCAAGTTCAAGTGAGCAGCCTATGAGGGGGATGGATCAACTGTGATTGACAAGCTGCCTTTGAGAAAGAAAGACACTAAAGCCTGAGGACTTGACAAAGCAACGCAAGTTGTTGTGAAGGTTGGTAGGGAGGCTCCAAAACAGGCTAAGGAAAAATTTTGGAGGGTGGTTGTAGCTGCTATAATAGATCTACATTAAGTTATGTTTCCTTTGTTGTAGTTGAAAAGTGTAAACTTGCAAAAGAAAAATAATATAAGCCCTGGTTAATACAGTTTTCCACGGGAACTAAGAGAAAAGTGATTGAAATCAGTAAGAAATGCACAATAAATCTGAATTGAAAGCAAACTACCCTAAATCTAAAGATCTTAACATTGGGATCTTATGATATCCTCGTAGGAATGGATTGGTTAAAAGCACATAAAGTGATATTAAACTTCTTGGAAAAGTCATTTTTCATGTGTTGGTGATGAAGGAAATGCTTTATGGTTCAAGGGATTGCTATAAAAAACTCTGTTATAAATTTTTTTGCAATACAAATGAAGAAATATGTTAGGAGAGGATGTCAATTGTGCATTGTTTAAGTATAAGATTTATCTGAAAATAAACAACAAACATCATTAGAGGAAAATATTGTACTAGAAAAACATAAGGATGTCTTTCCAGAGGAAATACCAAGACTTCCTCCAAGGAGGGATATTGATTTCACTATTGATCTTATACCTAGTTCTGTTCTAGTGTCCAAGGCTCCATACAGAATGAGTATCCCTGAATTAATGGAGCTGAAAATCAAGTTACAAGAACTTTGAAACAAAAAGTATATAAGGCCAATTTTATCTCCTTGGGGATCCCCAGTTCTATTTGTTAAAAATAAATATTGGACATTATGACTATGCATAGACCATAGACAACTAAATATGATGACTCTGAAAAATAAATACTCTTTTCCAAGAATAGATTACTTATTTGATCAAGTTAGAGGAGCTTCCATATTCTCTAAAATTTATCTAAGATCAGGACAAAATTAAAAATGAAGACATACACAAGACAACTTTCTGCACACGATATGGGCACTATGAGTTTGCAGTACTTCCATTTGGGTTGACTAATGCACTTTCTACATCCATGTGCCTCATGAACAGTGTACTAAGGCCACTCCTAAATAAGTTTGTAATTGTCTTTATAGATGATATTCTAATATACTCAAAAAGTAGGGAAGAGCATGACATGTTGAAAATGTAACTAGTTTCATTCTTCAAAATTGTTGTTGTAGTCATTTTATCCTATGTAACAAACAAAAGAAGAAAAGAAAAAATTATTACTATTAAAGCATGAGTTTTGTTTAGTCAATTTAGTGTGTCCTAAATTGCTACATCAATTATCAATCCATGAGTCGTAAACTGATGAAGTGTGGTGCACTATATGTGCAAGACAACCTCTTTCTTACTTTTTGTTGTTTTCGATTTTTATTTTGTTTTGGGGGTTTTTATCTTCATTTATCTCCTAATGTGAATGGAAATCGTATCCCTGAGTTTTAATAATACTCTAAAAGGCAAGTATGGATATGGATTTTAAGGCAATTATGTCCTCTATAATGATTTCCATAACTTAACACTTCAGAGGGTCTTAGAACATACTAGTCATGAAATTAATACTTGAATCAAGAATGAAAAGGTGCTGCTATTCAAATAAAATAAATAATGAACCACTGATCATGAAACCATTATCTCTTCTACTTATCTAAATACAGAAAGAAAAATGAGTTAAGCTACTGCTCTCAACAAATCAAACTAATAAAAGCAAAATCAATTCACTTCATTCATAGTCCGATAGCTCGCCAAGTAGTCTAAGCTATGGCTTTAGGAGATAACTTCAATGATATGAACAAGTTGATATCTAACTGCAGAAAAGTAAAACTAAAATCAAATCACATCATTCATAATCCGCTAGCTCGGCAGGTAGTCTAAGCTATGGCTTTAGGAGATAATGTCAATGATATGAGCAAGTTGATATCTATTTGCAAAAAAGTAAAACTAAAATCAAATCACACCATTCATAGTCCGATAGCTCACCAGGTAGTCTAAGATATGGCTTTAGGATATAACGTCAACGATATGAGCAATTTGATATCTAACTGCAGAAAAGTAAAAATCAAATCAAATCACATCATTCATAGTCTGATAGCTCGCCAGGTAGTCTAAGCTATGGCTTTAGGAGATAACATCAATGATATGAGCAAGTTGATATCTAAACTAACTAACAAAGCAAGTGAATAAGACTGAAATCAAAGCATAACTGGAATTAAAAAAAAACTAAGAAAATAAAATTGAGTAGAGAGGTTAATCCCATGTCACTAGTTATTGCAAAAATTGTATGAAAATTCCCGGGCCTACTCTATCCTGAAACACACACATTGATTAGTGTTAGCAACAATATACAAAGCTTGAAAAATCATATACATTAATGAAATGTTAATACCATAACAAATGAAATATACACAGGTGGATAACTATGAAATATGTGCAATGGAAATAAGGAAACACTACATAAAAACTTTACAGCAATAAAAAAACAAAACCTCAGCGTGCAGGGGCCCTCTGCACAGCCTTGGTCAACAGGCTATCAGTCTAGAATTATGCTCACGTAGTCATATAGAAACAAAGTCTTGTTTATATTTCAAAACAGAGGAAGAATCCTCTCGTTATCACAGTGGGACTAGTGTCATGGCACAATAAACTTAACAACAAAATTACATCAACAAAAGACTAACTCTATGTGTTTGGAAACACGTTATTTATAACAAAAATTCATAATTGTTTTCCTATGAAACTTCTTTAATTGAGGACACGTAAAAGGACGACATCCGTAAGCTTAGCATACTGGTTGCCGAGATTATTCAATCTATCAAAAGTGGTTGTTGGATTCGCATCGTGGGGCAGTCTACAGCTATCAACATGACCCCAGGGATCTAGGAACAGCCACGAATCCTTCACGTGTTTGGAAACAGAGTCCTGTTGCCGTAGGACTCCTTTGTTGGACCATCATTTGACCACCATTGACCACAGATTTCCTTAATGAATCTGGCTAAACCAATAGGACCTAATCCATGTCCAAGTCATTCTTAACTTGCCCACGTGCCTTGTTTTTCCTGATGACACCTGCAACCTAGAGTTTAACAAAAACAACTGTGGAAAGTTGAATCAGCTGCGAAAAGTGGCTAGATTCCGCAGCTAATGAGAAAAATCTAATCCAAACAGAAAACACAAAAACATAGTTAGAAAACCACTTGAATGCTCTTTTAGAATCAATATGCAATGATTTTTTGATAGCTTATGACGTCCAGGTGAGGGGAAAAAGTCTAGGAAAGTGTGTAGGAGATATGTAATTTCAGGGCTCAACATACCCCCACTATGAAGGTGTTGCATGTCCCCATGCAACCAAAACTTTGACCATTCTCCCTTCAATTCATGTGTTCTGAGACCTCTGCTAGCACATCCAGCCTTGTTCTCTTCTTTCTTGGTACCACTATCACTCTAGGCTTTCTCATTAAGCACCTGAATTTGAGGTTGATAAGAGCTCTACTCAACCTCTTGCTCTTTTTCTTCAACTTCCTATTCTTCTTCTGCCACATCCCAAGATGCAACATGGTGTTGTCGTGAATGATCTTATCCAATCTTCTTTTTTCCTTCAATGTTTCATTTTCTCTTTTGATGTGTCTATTTAAGATCTCCAGTTCAAAAACTTCTTGTTTCAATGATTGGATTAGAGCTTCCTATGCTGCATTAGGCTGGGTAGATGAAGTGCCTGGATTTGTGTCAATCTTCTCCAATGACTCGATATAATCATACATTTCTTGCTGGTTTGGGTCTATCTCAGGTGTAGTCTTGCTTGGGCTGACCCCAAAATCTGGTTGAGAAGGACTGATCTCAACATCTGGCTAAGAAATAAGAGTATGGTGTGGGCTACGGCCAGGAGAGATTGCTGAAGGTTGTTCCGGTGTTTCCCCTCCTAATTCAATGAAGTGGGGCCCTTTAGTTTGTACTTTCCTCAATTTCCCTTTGAGTCTGGAGCTCCTCCATAAATTTTGTGAACTAGTGTCTTCTTTCTCCACACTCTGTTTTTCTTTCCCTTTCTTCTTTGTTGCAACTGATTGTTCCTAAAGATAAACTAGTCTTTCAGACAGTATTTGATGGTCCTCTTCTGAGGAATGTTCTGGGGTTTGATAGACAGCCTCAATGTTTCTTTTCCCCTTTAATTTTCTTTGCTTCCTATCCTCAGTTCTTTCCTTCTTACTTTCAGACAGCTTCCCTTTTGATTAATTTCTTTGGCTATGTTAGTAGGAGTGTCTTGAATTCTCACACTGGTTTTCTTTCTCCTACTCTTCCTTGCTGAGCTACTCTCTAGTGTTTCAGGTGGATCTTGAAAGAATTTTCTAACCAAAAACTGTTCCCAAGTGTCCTTCTTTTCCTTCAACTATTTTTCAATTAAAATTTTCACAAGACCGTGATGGTACAGGTGGGGTTCTATGTCCTCCAGATTCTTTTGGACAGTTATGGACATATTTTTTAGGCTATTCAATAAAAAGTAAGGCAAATTAATGGTTTGATTTTCTAGAAAATTCATCAGCAGCTGGGTGTGGTACATATACATGGACCCAAATCGTCCTTCACATGTAATAAACTTCTGGATTATCAATAATAGACTAGCCCACTTTTCTTCTAAAGCATAGAGAGGGATTCCACGTTTGGAAATGGTTATATCCATACCTGGATTGTGTAGGATAACCCTCCATGCCCTCTCGACAAAGCTTTTTTTTTTGAACCACCATTCCCCCTCCTTTGGGAGTTTTGTTGCGGCTGCTATAGATGCCTCGGTGACTGAAAACTTAAGGTCTCCAACCTCAACTTCCACACCATTAAAAGACCTCGCAAAAGTCTTCATAATTTCTTTATTGTTGTAGTGACCAGATTATGCATACCAAATGTAGTGACCAGATTATGCTATATACAATTTTTTTTATTTCTTTTTTTAACAGCAAATACGACCAAAAGAAACGCAATGAGATTTCAATTCACATTACTGATGCTCATTCAGGAACATATCAAACATTTACATACTTTTAATCTAAGATCAATTAGTAACGAAATACACATGTACCATACATCGGAAGGCGAGACTCTGCTTACTCTGTTGTCGCTGGTATTCCCTGGTTGCCGGTCACTTCTGCGAGTGTATGATGACGCACTTGATCCGAAACAAGACCCACCAATTTACCTCCCAGCCTACTCCTTGGGTACTCTTCTTCCCCGCGGACCCCCGAGCTGCAATGGGGTTGTACAATGGAGGAAGAGTCTAGCTAGAAGAGGAGAGAAACCTTAGCTCAAGAGTCCCCTCTCTAAAACCCTCTACCTCACCAAACTCACTATAGCTTCGTAGTCACTGCCTTCACAACATATCATCCATCCAACAATAGGGTTCCCAAGAAAAAGGTCCCTTCTACCATGGCCTGACCCTTCTTTTATAAGATTTCTCATAGATGACACTTGGCATGTCATGCATAATTATAATATTTTTTTCTTTTTACTAGCTTGATTATTCACCCATCCATTTGTCATTCTCTCATCAAGGGTCACCCAAAATTATTTACTTATCTTTTTAATTAAAACTAATATTTTCCTCACCTCACAAGATTCCTATTTCTACTCCTAGATGTCTCTTTATTCCCCCCTTTTATTCCTTAAATTGAGTTTATTACTTGGA
>APFE030923061.1:6610-21311 GCA_000404065.3 Pinus taeda | reverse complement strand
GGGGGAGAAGGTGTGGGAGAGAGAAGGTGGGGGAGAAGGTGTCGGAGAGAGAAGGGGGGAGAGGGGAGGGAAATGAATTTGAATAGATATGCATATTATCATTGATAAATATTTAGTAGATTGATGACAAGTTTATCTTTTGTTTGATCATCATTGTATTATGAGAACTATTTCTTTAATGCAATTATACCACTTATTTTGAATTCATTTTATCTGAATTTCAAGGTATGTGTAGCAAGATAACTACTTATCGATAGTTGAATGTATATATTTGTTCAAATTAGTAGCAAGTACTAGAGCTATTTCCTTGGCTTATTCTCTTGATTTTTATTCTAAATTAAAGTTGGTCGAAAGTTCAATATTTTTTCTCTATATTGAGAGGAGGACTAATCCTTCATTTAATCGAGTTAGAATTAATCTACCCTTTTGAATGCTTTCATAAAATATTATATTGTATTTGCATTTAGATTTACATTTAGATTTAGCTCTCATCTTTAGGCTGATAGGCGTTCCTTTGAAAGAAACTTTCGTCATCCTTTTGTTTCTCACGTTGACACCTGTCGTCCACATTCAACGGGAAATTATTCATATGTGTTGTGCCATTTCAGTTTATTTTCGGTAATTTCAGAGAACACTCTTCAAGCACAACGCCTTCTTCAACCTATGCCTGACTTCGGATTCGTAGGGCCGGGCATTAAATCTCTGTGGGAGAAGCTGCAGGGTAAGCTTGTAATGTAGATAGGCATTTGGCATTCTTATTTGAGCGACTTCATATTCGTAGGGGCGGGAATTAAATATGCGCGGGAGAAGCTCCACGGTAAGCCTGTAACATAGATGGGCAGTTAGCATTCTTATTTGAGCATTTTTCCATCATAATTGTAGTTTTTATTGTGTGGGCATATGCCCATATTCTCACTGTAGGTGGAGCATACAAGCATACCCCTCAAAAGACAATTAGTTTTGAAATGGAATGAGTTAATACCAGGATATACTCCTGCGATTTTCCAATTCCTTCATTATCCTTCCTTCCATGAGGATTTCATGTTTACATTCACAAAGATTGGCTACATTTTATCTGTTATTATCATCCCAACTATATAAAAAGGCCATCCCTTCCTTCTTATCCTGCAACAATTTAAGTTGGTTCTTCTCTGAATTTCATAGACAATGTATCAAACAACATCGTTCATGAGCTCTCTCTTTGCATTTATACCTATTTTTCTTCTTCTATGTTGTCAGTCCCATGCTCTTGGGTCTGGTTATACGATCTCCAACATCTCAGAAGCACCAGATGGAAATTCCATAACAGCCCAACTGCAACTCATCCAGAACAATTCTCTCTATGGCCCTAAAATTCAAAGCTTGCAACTACTGCTTAGGTAATTTTATATATTTTGTTCTTGGTCTTAATTTTCATTTTCAAATGAAAGAAATTTTAACCTGCGTTTTTGGATTTGAATTGCACCATCGTGTTACTATAGGAGAAACTAGATTGAAGTGTAGTTTAGAGTCTATTTTTCATACAAAAATATAATTTAGTATTTATAGTTACTCTATATTTATATTTTCTTTATTACTGTGTATATCTTTCTGCTGACTGTGGGTGCACGTTTTCCCTGTTCTAAAAACAAAAACAAGTGCATATTAGATTTACATGGGGCCGCGATGGGATGTTCTGAGTGATAGTCTGCCTAGATATGGTGGGGTCAATAGTAGTGACGATTCTCAAAATCATGCTCATGAATTGCTGTTTAACTACTCCAATAATCCATTCGGCTTTGTAATGACAAGACTTTCAAGTGGAGAGACTCTCTTTAATTCCACTGCAAATGCCACTGGCAATCCACTGGTGTTTGAAGACCAATACTTGGAGGTCTCTACTGCCCTGCCATTGAGTGCTTCTTTCTATGGATTGGGAGAGAGCACTATGCAGACATTTCTCCTCAACACGAATCAGAACTATACGCTCTGGAATTCAAACATTGGCAGTTCGAGTACGAATGTGGATCTGTACGGGTCTCATCCGTTTTAATTGGATGTGAGAGCAGGAGGCGTTTCTCATGGGGTTTTGCTGCTGAATAGTAATGGCATGGATGTTGAGTATGGGGGATCTTTCTTGACATATAGAATAAATGGGGGAGTCTTGGACTTGTATTTCTTCTCAGGTCCTTCTCCGCTTGCTGTTGTTCAGCAGTACACATCCCTCATCAGTTGTCCTGCCGCAATGTCGTATTATTCTTTCGGTATTTCCTCGTATCTTGTGAATTTCATTGATATTCTGCAAGTTTTTTTCTTCTTTATTTCCGAAAAGAAAATCAATACTCCCACTCCATGCCGATGATATCTTTTTGTCATTAATTATTTTGATATTTTAGTAACGAATCTGACAACCTGAAAGTAACCCGTGCATATTAGGGATCCACATTCTTTTAGGCATCCACGTTTCTGGTAGACTAGGGAATTTACCAATTCACCCTCTCCAGAAAGATCCAGGGGGTAGATGGTCAAAGCACATTACTCCACCCCTGAGTTGTCTTGCAAAGAGGTCTGCTTCTACCCATACTTGCGTCAAGGCATTGGTGCGGTCCCTTTTCTTCTAGTATGTGTGAAAAAATCCTTACATCTTGTTTTTCACAGTAAAAGTAACTCATTTATCTGTGATGCCAATTTTAGCATCTAATTATCTTTTATCCAAGGAAATTTCTACAGAAAATCATCCTACTACTTTTCCATGATAAATGTAGTAAACCACCGCAACTAGGGGGAGAGATTACAACTCTATTTCATGAGTTCTTGAGTTACCATCAAGACTATCAGCATTCAATAACACCAATTACACCATGAAATTCTCATCCCCATTATAAGTGAGATAAACCATCACAACTCAGAGGAGACATCACAGCTCTATCTCATAACTGTTTGAGAGATGATATTGTTCTCTGTTCTTGGTGATAATCAATTCAAGTTGGTGTATTTTTCTCATTTTGGGGTTTATTCCCTAGTCTAGCATTTCGCATTGCTAATTTTGTGTTAATGTGTTCTAGGAAAATTTGGAGCAATCTTTGCTTCTATTCCAGCACCCATTGTTTTTGTCGTGTATTGTCTCCTCTTTGGTTATGTTGGTATGTATACAGTGTACACAAACCCTATGTGTTGAGCTGAAAAGTGAGTCAACTAGTAGTATCATAGCTGTTTCCATAATGTATAATGGATGTATTCATAAAATTTTAAGGTTAACTCATATTGGGAGAGACTTAGTTGTACATTGCAATTTCAACATACTAGGCTACAACAACAATTCATTGGGTACCTATATTGGCAGACAGTTTGTACGAAGTAGCTTTAAAATTGTAGGGTAGAACAACAATTCTTTGGGTTTTTCCTCCTGTCTGAAAATTTGTGTATTCTTGATGAGCAACTAGTGGGGGTCTCAGTTTCCTTCAATTTTGTAATCTAAGTAGTTTCAGGACGAAGTTCATCTTGTGCTTCTCTCTATTTTTGGGATTATCGGTACCACAATACTTCAATGAATTTACAGTTTCTTTTGGTCATGGTCCATTCCACACTAATGGATGATGGGTAGGGCTCTCACAACTTCTTTCAGGGACTACATCGAAATTTTTTGGCTAGCAGTTCGTTGTGGCAACATTCCCTTCAATCTTCAAATTTTCAATGTTTTTAACTTTAAACATTTTTGAATGGCTTTTTTAACAGTTCAATGACATTACCAATGTGATTTTCTCGTCACAACCTTTAGTTATTGGCAACATAGCATTGTTTTTGGATAAACTCTATATATGGGGGAGAGCTCAACAAGGAAGAACAGAGGCCATCATTGGTGGGATAAGTTTCGTTCATTCAAAACTGATCCTAGAAGTGAAGAGTTTTATGCTCTCCCTTTCAACCTGACCAAGTTTTTCCCATCTGTCTGAGGATGAAACTTTATTTTAGAGGTGGGGTATCTGTTTTATCAATAGCCTTGGTCCATTTCGAGAATAATTAGAGTGTCTTCAATTCCGAAAGAGATAACTTCACAGTGTGAAATCTAAGATGTCTATATTTTATATCTATCACTTTGATACGGAACTGCTTTCATAAATTATCTCAAATGGATGCCTCTATGCACTGGTCAATCATTTTCAAAGCACTTCAAGATCACCGCTCTTGGAAAGCAGCAAAAGGAGAATAATGAAAAGAAAAAGTACATTTCAGACTCTCAGAGTGGTCAATATGCTATCTTGACTCCAATTCAAAAGAGGCATGTTGTGCATAGAGTAGTTTATTTTTGTAAGTACTTTTGAAGATGAACATAATGTTTTTGTTGTTGGTGCTTCAAATTGAGCCAATGAGCATTTATCTGGAACTCGAGAGTCATATAGAGTCATTTTATAGTAATGATATCTTAAGCCCCTTGCAAAGGCATTAGTAGGAACTAGCAGTACAATTGCTTTCTGATATTCTCCACGCATAATGCGAGAATTATGAGTTATTCATAGCACATTTTTAAAACATTTTTTTTTTGGTAAATGTTGTTTTCCTTTGAAATAAAGACTTCAGCTCCTGCTGACAGGGCACTTTAGGCTTACCATTAACTTTAGCTTCATGATTTTCTTCCAAAATGAGTGCATGGAAATTATTGCAGCAAAAATGAAATGACATTGGAAAAGTAAAAAAAATGTAGTACAACTTTTCAGATGGCATTCCATGCAATGTATCACAGATTGCTTTTGGGAATTGTCATCTATTCTTTTGTACTTTTTATTATGTTCTACATATTTGGGATTTTTTTCTTATGCACTTTATGCATCATGATCAGATATGCTTATTATTGTTAGTTTCATCCTAGGTATATACTTTCAACTTTTCATGATAGAATCATTTGTAGTTATCCTGGTGTAGGTAGCATTCACACATGTTCCCACCAATATAACAGGGGTCGCTAGAGTTGAAAGATCATCCCAATGTTGTAAACTCTATCTGATACATAACAACAAAAGGAAATTATGAACATCCATTGCATCTACCTTGTTTTTTAAGAAAGTTCTGAGAATTCTTGGATTGAATGTTTGCTTTGGAGATTGTACATGTTGGTGGAAGAGAGTAAAAGGAAGGTCATCTTCTCTCTGTATTGTTATCTCTAGGCCATCACATGTAGAATATTTCTACACCTTTCTAACCAAGTATAAGTTATGTAGTAGTATTAGAACCTGAAAATTTTAGATCCTTGTGTACCTTCAATTGATGCAATGATGCTTCAGCCATATTGGTCGATTCCAAAAAAAGAGGGTTCAATAGTTAGTATATCATCCGAATAGATACCCTCCACATGTGGGTGCCTTCAACCAATAACATGGAGATGTATGCAATTGTTCATATGTGTTGTGCCATTTCAGTTTATTGTCAGCAATTTCGGAGAACACTCTTCGAGCACAACGCCTTCTTCAAACCGTGCCTGACTCCGGATTCGTAGGGGCAGGCATTAAATCTGCATGGGAGAAGCTGCAGGGTAAGCCTGTAACGTAGATGGGCAGTTGGAATTCTTATTTGAGCGACTCCGGATTCGTAGGGGTGGGCATTAAATCTGCGCGGAAGAAGCTACATGGTAAGCCTGTAACATAGATGGGCAGTTAGCGTTCTTATTTGAGCGTTTTGCCATCATAATTGCAGTTGCTATTGTGTGGGAATATGCCCATATTCTCACTATAGGTGGGGCATACAAGCATACCCATCAAAAGACAATTAGTTTTGAAATGGAATGAGTTAATACCAGGATATACTCCCGCGACTTTCCAACGCCATCATTATCCTTCCTTCCACAATGATTTCATGTTCACATTCAGAAAGATTGGCTACATTTTATTTGTTATTATCATCACAACTATATAAAAAGGCCATCCCTTCCTTCTTATCCTGCAACAATTGAAGCTGGTTCTTGTCTAAATTTCATACAAAATGTATCAAACAGCATAGTTCATGAGCTCTCTCTTTGCATTTATACCTATTTTTCTTCTTCTATGTTGTCAGTCCGATGCTCTTGGGTCTGGTTACATGATCTCCAACATCTCAGAAGCACCAGATGCAAATTCCATAACAGCCCAACTGCAACTCATCCAGAACAATTCACTAAACAATTCTCTCTATGGCCCTGACATTCAAAGCTTGCAACTACTGGTCAGGTAATTTTATATCTTTTGTTCTTGGTCTTAATTTTCATTTTCAAATGAAAGAAATTTTAAACTGTGTTTTGGGATTTGAATTGCACCATAGTGTTATTACAGGAGAAACTAGATTGAAGTGTAGTTTAGAGTCTATTTTTCATAGAAAAATATAATTTAGTATTTATAGTTACTCTGTATTTATATTTGTTTTATTACTGTGTATATCTTTCTGCTGACTGTGGGTGCACATTTTCCCTGTTTTAAAAACAAAAACAAGTGCATATTAGATTTACATGGGTCTAAGTGAATGCATAAAGAGCATGTGCACATTAGATCTACATGATGCATATCAGATTTGTATGGCTCTGTTCTAGTACAAATAGAGAAATAGGGCTTAACTGTATTGAATTTGATCGCGTTTCAGGTATGAATCCAATGATAGTTTGAGAGTTTATATTACGGATGCTAACCAGCCGCGATGGGAAGTTCCGAGTGATATTCTGCCTAGATATGGTGGGGTCAATAGTAGTGATGATTCTCAGAATCATACTCATGAATTGTTGTTTAACTACTCCAATAATCCATTCGGCTTTCCAATCACGAGGCGTTCAAGTGGAGAGACTCTCTTTAATTCCACTGCAAATGCCACTGGCAATTCACTAGTTTTTGAAGACCAATACTTAGAGGTCTCTACTGCCCTCCCATCGACTGCTTCTCTGTATGGATTGGGAGAGAGCACTCGGCAGACATTTCTCCTCAACGCGAATCAGAACTATACACTCTGGAATCCAAACATTGGCAGTTCGAGTACGAATTTGGATCTTTAGGTCTCATCTGTTTTATTTGGATGTGAGAGCAGGAGGCGTTGCTCATGGGGTTTTGCTGCTGAATAGTAATGGCATGGATATTGAGTATGGGGGATCTTTCTTGACATATAGAACAAATGGGGGAGTCTTGGACTTGTATTTCTTCTCAGGTCCTTCTCTGCTTGCTATTGTTTTGAAATACACAACCCTCATCGGTCGTCCTACCGCAATGCCATATTGGTCTTTCGGTATTTCCTCGTATCTTGTGAATTTCATTGATTTTCTGCAAGTTTTTTTCTTCTTTATTTTCGAAAAGACAATCAGTACTCCCACTCCATGCTGATGATATCTTTTTGTCATTTATTGTTTTGATATTTTAGTAACGAATCCAACGACCTGAAAGTAACCCGTGCATATTGGGGATCCACATTCTTTTTGGCATCCACGTTTCTGGTAAACCAGGGTATTTATCAATTCACCCTCTCCAGAAAGATCCAGGGGGTAGATGGTGAGTGCTCATTACTCTACGCCTGAGTTGTCTTGCAAAGAGGTCTGCTTCTACGCATACTTATGTCAAGGCATTGGTGCAGTCCCTTTTTTTCTAGTATGTGTGAAAACATCCTTACATCTTGTTTTTCATAGTACAAGTAACTCATTTATCTGTGATGCCAATTTCAGCGTCTAATTATTTTTTCTCCAAGGAAATTGCTGCAAAAAATCATCCTACTACTTTTACATGATAATTGTAGTAAACCTCCCCAACTAGGGGGAGAGATTACAACTCTATTTCATGACTGCTTGAGCTACCATCAAGACAATCAGCATTCAATAACATCAATTACACCATGAAATGTTCATCCCCATTATAAGTGAGATAAACCATCACAACTCAGAGGAGACATCACACCTCTATCTCATAACTGTTTGAGAGATGATATTCTTCTCCGTTCTTGGTGATAATCAATTCAAGTTAGTATGCTTTTCTCATTTTGGGGTTTATTCCCTAGTCTAGGATTTGGCATTGCTAATTTCGTGTTAATGTGTTCCAGGAAAATTTGGAACAATCTTTGCTTCTATTCCAGCACCCATTGTTGCTTCCATGTACTGTCTCCTGTTTGGTTATGTTGGTATGTATACACTGTACACAAATCCTATGTGCTGAGCTGCAAAGTCAGTCAACTAGTAATATCTTAGATGTTGCCATAATGTATAATGGATGTATGCATAAAACCTTAAGGTTAACTCATATTGGCAGACACTTAGTTGTACATTGCAATTTCAACATATTAGGCTACAACAACAATTCATTGGGTACCTATATTGGCAGACAGTTTGTACCATGCAGCTTTGAAATTGTAGGGTAGAACAAAAATTCTTTGGGTTTTGCCTCGTGTCTGAATTTTTTTGTATTCTTAATGAGCAGCTCGTGGGGGTTTCAGTTTCCTTCAATTTTGTAATCTAAATAGTTTCAGGACAAAGTCCATCTTGGGCTTCTCTCTGTTTTTGGTATTATCGGTACCACAATACTTCAATGATTTTACAGTTTCTTCTGGTCATGGTCCAATCCACAATCATGGATGATAGGTAGGGCTCTCACAACTTCGTTCAGGGACTACATCGAAATTTTTTAGCTAGGAGTTCGTTGTGGCAACATTCCCTTCAATCTTCAAATTTTCAATGTTTTTAACTTTAAACCTTTTTGAATGGCTTTTTCAACAGTTCAATGACATTACCAATGTGATTTTATCGTCACCACCTTTAGTTACTGGCAGCGTAGCATTGTTTTTGGATAACACTCTACATATGGGGGAGATCTCAACAAGGAAAGACAAAGACCATCATTGGTGGGATAAGTTACGTTCATTCAAAACTGATCCTAGAAGTGAAGAGTTTTATGCTCTCCCTTTCATACTAACCAAGTTTTTCCCATCTGTCTGAGGATGAAACTTTATTTTAGAGGTGGGGTCTCTATTTTATCAATAGCCTTGGTGCATTTCGAGAATAATTAGTGTCTTCAATTCAGAAAGAGATAACTTCACAGTGTGAAATCTAAGATGTCTATATTTTATATCTATCACTTTGATAGGGAACTGCTTTCATGAATTATCTCAAATGGATGCCTTTGTGCCCTGTTCAATCATTTTTAGAGCACTTCAAGATCATCGATCTTAGCAAGCAACAAAAGGAGAATAATGAAAAGAAAAACTACAATTCAGACTCTCAGAGTGGTCAATATGCTATCTTGACTCCAATTCAAAAGAGGCATGTTGTGCATAGAGTAGTTTATTTTTGTAAGTACTTTTGAAGATGAACATAACGTTTTTGTTGTTGGTGCTTCAAATTGAGCCAATGAGCATCTATCTGAAACTCGAGAGTCAAATAGAGTCATTTTATAGTAATGATATCTTAAGCCCCTTGCAAAGGCATTAGTAGGAACTAGCGGTACAATTGCTTTATGATATTCTCCATGCATAATGCGAGAAGTATGAGTTATTCATAGCACATTTTTAAAATATAATTTTTTTGGTAAACGTTGTTTGCCTTTCAAATAAAGACTTCAGCTCCTATTGACAGTGCACTTTAGGCTTACCATTAACTTTAGCTTCATGATTTTCTTCCAAAATGAGTGCATGGAAATTATTGCACCAAAAACGAAATGACATTCGAAAAGTAAAAAAAAATATAGTACAACTTTTCATATGGCATTCCATGCAATGTATCACAGATTGCTTTTGGGAATTTTCATCTATTCTTTTGTACTTTTTATTATGTTCTACATATTGGGGATTTTTTTCTTATGAATTTTATGCATCATGATCAGATATGCTTATTATTGTTAGTTTCATCCTAGGTATTTACTTTCAACTTTTCATGACAGAATCATTTGTAGTTATCCTGAGGTAGGTAGCATTCACACATGTTGCCACCAATATAACAGGGGCTGCTAGAGCTGCAAGATCATCCCCATGTTGTAAACTCTATCTGATACATAACAACAAAGGGAAATTCTCAACATCCATTGCATCTACCTTGTTTTTTAAGAAAGTTCTGAGCATTCTTGGATTGAATGTTTTCTTTGGAGATTGTACATGTTGGTGGAAGAGAGTAAAAGGAAGGTCATCTTCTCTCTGTATTGTTATCTCTAGGCCATCACATGTAGAATATTTCTACAACTTTCTAACCAATTATAAGTTATGTAGTAGTATTAGAACCTGAAAATGTTAGATCCTTTTGTACCTTCAATTGATGCAATGATGCTTCAGCCATATTGGTTGACTCCAAAAAAAAAGGGTTCAATAGTTAGTATATCATCTGAATAGATATCCTCCATGTGTGGGTGCCTTGAACCGATAACATGGAGATGTGTGCAAGGGAACCTATTCAAATGGAGATACATCAATAGGTGGAGCACTCCAATGAAACAAATTCCATAATAAGTTGACTGGTTCACTTCTTAAGGAAGATGCTTGTTCTTTCAAATATACGTTGGAAAAGGTCATTGCCTTGGTTTACTTGTTTGCTCAATTGCCTTCTTAAGGAATATGCTTTTTCTTTTAAATATAGGCTAGAAAAGGTCAGTCCCTTGGTTTACTTGTTTCCTCAATTGCTGTGGGAATGTACCATTTTGAGGAAGATGCACGTATTTGGAATGGCCTATGAAGGTTGGAGTACCCACTTTGGGGCCCCACACATATTTGAAAGTGTTTCTTGCAGAAGTATTTACCCTTGAAGCGCCTTTGGAAGATGGATGTTAAGCATTGAAGTCCTTTGTTTCCAATGTTTATGGAGGTATTACTCTCTTCGGGGGCTATTTGGTGTAGAGTATTGTACATATGGCATAAAAAAACTCAATTTTTATATACAAATCTGTGGAATAAGTTCTCCCTCTGGCAACTATTTTTTTACCTATTATAGCCCTAGAGTCAGTCCTCCAACAATAATGCATCTTTCCTCTTCAAAAATACTATTATTTTTTATTACAACTACACATATAACATAAAACTTAAAAGCTAATTGGAACAAAACTCATAGTATATACTATATATTGTCAAACAAAACATACCATAAACCTCAAACTTCAGTATATAGGAACAAAGCAACCCTACCAATAATTAATCTTCTACATGACTTGGACATATATAAATTTTTTATCCATTATTATTTTCTTAATTTTAAAAAACAAAGTAATTTTTTTATCAAAATTCTACCGCGCTTATTTGTTAATCAGGTAGCTGGTCTATTTCATTATGTACTCTGCAATGCTTGATGTCAAACTATGAAAGGTTTGTAACTTTTCTATCACGAATATGCTTTTTTTCCTTTTTCTTGATTTTGTCAACGATTAGGAATTACGGGGGTGTTGATTATAGTTTTAGTTGTAGCCTTTCAACTTTTTGGGCTTATTTGCTTATATCAAACATTTGTGCAGGGTTTCAACCAATTAACATTTCATTGAGTATATATCTACAAATCAGTGATTTTGGGATCAAATCCCACAAAGAAGTTCTATACTTGCTCTTCAAATTCCTTCAAGCTTTTGAAAGCAAAGAAAATGAATTATCAATATAATTTTACCGTAATAAAAAACAATTAGAAAGCGTTTAGCCGGCTCAAATTGCCCATCCATTAGGCTTGAACCAACATCTCTTCTAGAGAAATTCAACAATTCTAATTTAATAATCCTATTGGCCTCTCTTTGTACCTTTTGGGACAATTGCTAGTTTAGAAGTTTCCTTACGTAGGAGAAACTACATTGCTGGATTAGTTGAGCCCTTATGCCAGCTTAAGAACTGCTTCATTGCAAGAATCCTACAAGAGGGTAAGTTTGATTGACTTTTCTTGTTGATAAGTTATTAGACACACCAAAAACAGGGAGAGAGAGTGTAATTTGACCCATTTGAACTAGTCAGAATCACCATTTCAGAAGGATAAAGGCTTTGTTGGGACCATGACTGGGTGATCTCCCTATTGTTGATTCGGTCATTTTTTTCCATCAAAAGGCTTGAAGGCTAGGATTAAAAAAACCCTAGCTCATGCAAGGAAGGGAAGAAAAGAAACATGTTGATAATGAGGATGATGAGTTCGCAGATGGATTTCAATGATTCCTCCAAGGAGGAAAATATCAAGACGGAGTTGACAATTCTTTGAAAAGGTAAGTACTTGTATACTTATTCCTTGATTATTACTGTTTTACAATTATTTGGCCTCTTACCTTTGTTTCTTTCTTTGGGTTATAATTTTTCTTCTAGGGCCTCCTAGTGAGGATCAAAGGTATATCATTAAGGTTGACAAGGCTCTAGCAACAAATGGAAGCACTGGAAGAACGAGGCAAAATTTATGACAAGAGGGTTCTTCCAAGATCAATAGTTTGTGTTCAAGAGAGAAATTGTACTAATCATACTTGATGACCAGAAGAGCTCCTAGATCAGAGGGAGCAAGTAGGCCAACAAATTTAAGGAATTCTATGATGGAGGAAATTTTGTCGAAGACATGTCATTGGTGACTTCGAAGTGAATCTCAAGATGAAGTATGTGGAAGATGGAATCAGAGAGAAGTACAAAGAAATATTCATGAGGATTATTCGAGAAAGAGGGAGAGGACTATATGGAGACTCTCGTTTCTGGCTACACTTATGTTACAACTATTATTTTTCGTGCTTCTATTATGTTTTCAAAATTACATCAAGTGGATGTGGATAATTCTTTCCTCAATGGAGTATTTGAGGAAGAAGAAGTGCACATAGAGCTACGTCAGGGATTTGAGGTGCATGAGAGGGAATCTCATGTTTGCAAAGTAAATAAGGTTTTGTACAGACCCCAGACACAATATTGTTGGTTATATGGATATCAAATCTCGTAGTAGACCTCTTTACAGTATGATTTGTCTCTGATGGGAGTGAAAGGACTCACGTGAGAGAGGGAGTAGCAGTGGTAAGAGGATTTTCCTTCATGACCTGGGTTTGACCTGGGTTTGGTTACTAGTTAGTTCTAATTTATTTTGACTTGAAAAATCATATTAGTATCCCTTTTTGAATTGAACAATTTTTCTAAGAAAAGGTGGCTAGTTTTTCCCTAGTTAGGGTTTTCCCAAGGTAAAAATTTGTGTCTTTTTTGTTTGGTAGTCTCTTCATGATCCTACTCTCATTATTTTTTTATTGTTGATATTTCCTATGTATAATTGCTTAATATGAATGTGATATAAGATTATCTAGTTAATGAATCATTGGAAAGCCATTACTATTATAGGAACCATCAAAATTCAACAAAGTGGAGCACAAAATCCAGCTATTTTTAGACTGTCCAATGCCAAACATTGGGTTGTACAAGTGGAATTTTATAGAGACAAACAATGTGAAGAACAGCTATAAGAACTGTTGGAGCATGGTGTTTCTTGACCAAGTACCTCACCATGTCATTCACCCCTTATAATTGTGCCTAAGAAGGATGCAACATGATGGATGTGCATTGGTTATAAGGTTCTATAAAAACATATGCTCATGATAGAGTAACCCTTTCCTAAGAATTTAGGGCAGTTAGCATTAGATAGATTCTTCTATAATTGATAAAAATTTATGAAATTATTTTACTATTTATCTTACCTTGACCTTCTTCTTATGAGTGTATGTTTTTACTTCATCAAACTTCTACCAAAATAAAGAAACAAGAACCCAAGAAGTTGGCATTCTGGCAAGGCCAAAAATTCTCGCACATAATTCTTCTTATAGAGATTCTAATTGACGAACACCAACAGCATTATACTTGACCCTCTATGCCACTCGAAGACCAAGACACCAATCCTCTTCCTATGTTACTATTGAAATCATCAGCATAGATACTCCAGGATTGCTCTTTTATCGAAATCTTGAATGAGGTTTCCACATATATGACTGATGTCTGTCC
This sequence comes from Pinus taeda, assembly GCA_000404065.3. NCBI lineage: Eukaryota > Viridiplantae > Streptophyta > Pinopsida > Pinales > Pinaceae > Pinus > Pinus taeda. Next base: position 7,448 of record APFE030923061.1, on the reverse strand, counting down.
TTAATTTCACCGAGATCATAATTGTCTTATAGTTACGCCCTTAACTAAGATTACATTTGTATGACTGTGTCTTCATTGAGATCATATTACTACACCCTTGAGACAAAGTATCCTCAAATTAGGTTATGCCGAGATGGTTTATGCCATTAGGGTTTACTTCAATGAAATCTTCTCCTTCACCGAGATTGTGCCTCCAAGGAGGAGTCTCTATCATCATTTATGAGATCCTGTGAGATATCTCAGACAAGTCAAAGATATTGTCTTCACTTAGCTATCTGAGATATTTTTTCGTACTGTACCATCCCAAGTCCTAAACACCTCTGAAAACTTCAGAGGTATCTGAGATTTGTCCTATGTTTTTTTGGATACATCGGTTGGGTATATATAGCAGTTATGACTCCACTTGAGCTGACTTATCCAAGTGAACTGACATGTCATCTTTTAATAATTTAATAATTTTTATTATGCAAACAAACATGATGTTCTATTCATAGCTTTTCTTGCAGACTTCTTCTTTGAATGATGGTGCTTGTCCTGGAGGGTTGCTAGACTCTTGGTTGACCCATTTTAATTACATAGATGCTCAAGTAGAGATCTTCAATATGATTTTGAATCTTTGACTTTCTATCACTATTGAAGAAGTAAGAAACTCATTCATATTATTTATAAAAATAATAATTATTTTTCTTGACAAATGGAAAGATCAAAATTGCATTGGCAAATACCAAAAGTAGTTACACTCTTCTTCACCACCTCTACCCCCCCCTCCTCCACTACTCTGTCTCTCTCTCCCTCTCCCCCCACCTCACCAATTCTGGCTCTCCCCCTCCTACCCTTT
>APFE030923057.1:12580-23294 GCA_000404065.3 Pinus taeda | reverse complement strand
CGATCCCATTATGTGCAATTTGATAGTTGATTTAAATTTTTCACTATAATGAATCAAGTTTGCCCCCACAATGTGTCAATTTCATGGTTGGTCTTTAGGTTTTCATTACAATGGGTCGAGTTCACCTACATTGCATGTCAATTTGATGATTGTTTTTTAAATTTTTCTTTTTCAATGTATCAAGTTGTCTTCGCTGAGATTTTAAAATCTCTATACATTTAACATTTGAAAAACAAATTACTCTTTGTATAATAACTTTTTCATTTAGGTGTTCAATTTTAAAGTTTTTTTAGTCATAAAATTTTTCCATAATGTCATGCTTGAAATATTTTGAAAACTTAAGATTGTTTTGGATTCATAATCTTTGCATTTAATTCCATGGTTACAAAATTGTCAAGATTTTAATGTTTTTCTAAGTCATGATATTTGATCTTTAATGTTATGGTTGAAAACAATTATAAGTATTTTTTCTTAGCACCATGCCTGAAAAACATTGGAAAGGAAGCCAGGGTGGAGTAGGCGAGGAGGTGTGGGAGAGGTGAGCTGGGTGGGGAGGGAGCGCGGGGTGAGGCGGGCTGGGTGGAGTGCGTGGGGAGGGAAGGCGGCGTGGGAAGGAGTGGGACGGATGGAAGTGTTGGGTGGACGGGGAGGTGTGGGTTGGGTAAGGTAGATGAGGAGTGAGACTCAAGCAGTGTGGGCGAGATTTTTTTATTTTACTTTTATTTTATTTTTTTCAGTTTTTTAATTTTTTTTTGTTTTTTTTCTTTGCTAATTATTTTGAATTTTTTTAATTGTGAGAATTTTTTTTAAGTTTTTGTAACTTAAAAAAAAAAAGAATTATTTAGATTTTTTTTCTTTTTTCCCTTAAATTATTTGTTATTTTTAATATTTTCCTTTTTTATTATTTTTTGGATATTTTCTATTTATTTTTTTGTTTTTTTTAATTTTAAATTTTTATTTTTACAGTTAATTTTGGTTTTTTCTAAATTTTCTTTTTTTCAAAAATATTTTCTTTATATTTGAATTTAGTTTTTGATTGAATCGCCTATACCAGTTGGGGCCCAGGGTGGGCATTGGAAATTATTTTTTTTTTATTTAATTTTAATTTTATTTTATTTTTTATGTTTTATTATTTTATTTTTTATTTTTTTTGAGTTTTTTTTTTGTTTATAATATATATATATATATATATTATATATAGATATATTAGTTTTGAAGTGTCCGTGTCGATGTTCTTCTAGCAACCTGATCCCATTAGGTGCAATTTTATAGTTGATTTTCACTTTTTCGCTATAACGAATCGAGTATGCCCCCACAATGTGTCAATTTTATGGTTGATTTTTAAGTTTTCATTACAATGGGTCAATTTCACTACACTGCGTGTCAATTTGATGATTGATTTTTAGTTTTTTTTTTTGCAATGTATCAAGTTGTCTGCGACTAAGATTTTAAAATCTCTATACATTTAGCGTTTTACAAAATTACTCTTGGTATGATAAATCTTTCATTTAGGTGTTCATTTTTAAAGTTTTTATAGTCCTAATATTTTTCCATAATGTCATGGTTGAAATATTTTGAAAACTTAAGATTGTTTTGTATTCCTAATTTTTGGTTTTAATTCCATGGTTGAAAAATTGTCAAGATTTTAATTTTTTTCTAAGCCGTAATATTTTATCTTTAATGCTATGGTTGAAAACAATTATAAGCATTTTTTCCTATCACCATGCCTAAAAATTGTTGAAATTTTAAGGTTTTTCAAATACATGATATTTTAAATTTAACGTCATGCCTAAAAATTGTTGGAATTTTAAGACTTTTCAAAGACGTGATATTTTATCTTTAATGTCATGCTTGAAAATCGTTGGAAATTTAAAGTTTTTCAGAATCGTATTTTATTTCAATATCGTTATTGAAAAAAGTTGAAAATGTACCGTGAAAAAAAAGACGTTATTCCAACATCAACATTTTTCATTTTCAAGGTGTTTTTTGCACAAAAAAAAAATTGGTTCTTAGTGACATTTTAAAAAAATGTTGAAAATGTACCCCGAAAAAAAAATGTTATTCCAGCGTCAATGCTTTTTCTTTTTCACCCTGTCTTTTCATGTTTTTTTGGGTTTTTGAGCTACAGTACTCGTTTTGAGGTAATAGTTCATGTTTGTTAAGTAACTATGTTTATTCAGAAATGGATAAATGGAGGGTGGAACGCTAATTATTGATTTGAAGAGAAGTGTAAATTAGCATACCATTGGCTATGGGATAAGATAAAACTCCTCTTTGATACCCTTGTTACTCATGTTATCTTATATGGATGTGAAATATGGGGATGTAGTATTTCTAGAGAACCTTGGAGAAAGATAGAGCATATCCAAAGTAATTTATAGTTTATATTATCAAAATTAAAGGAAATGTGACATGTCTTATCTTATCTTTTTCATAGAAGTGAGCCTTGCCTCCATTGAGTGCATTACCATTATTAGCTTAATGTAAAAGAAAAATCTAAACAACATAGATGATGAGAGACTCCCTAAAATTGCTTCAAACATTGGCGAAAATCACTAGGGACTCAAGGGGCAATGACATTAAGATGTCAAGTCTAGGTTGAATTATTCGAGAATAGAGGATTTCATTTTAACGAAAATTGATAATATTAAAAATATTATTACCTTCAAGACAACTTGTGGTGCAATAAAGAACTAGAAGATGAAAAGAAGTTAAGATACTACTAGGAAGTAGTCAACACTAATATAGAAGATCAAAGTATCTCTTAATACTACTAAAATGAACAACTCCCATAAGTTCCCATAAGTTACATAGCAAAATTGAGCATTGGACAATCCTCATAACACAATGCAATACAATAATATGTCATTTTTATGATACTAAGAGGTTGAAGATGAAAAGCGCATTCTCCTAAAATGTCCTAAAATACTCTACATATATTTAAACTACATCACAATTTCAAAATATTTGTCACACTACTAACCTTTGTAAGCTCCTAAATCATCAAAACTATAATGATCTGGAAACACTTTTTTAATGATTTTGAATATAGAAATAAAATTAAAAAAAAAAATCTAATAATATATTAAATATAATTTCATTAAAATTATAATTTCAATAGAAAATTTCATATTACATAACATACATATTATTATCCATAATATATCATTTGATATAACTATAAATATATAAATTAATTAAATATATATTAATTAATAATATATACTACCAAATAAATAAAATTAAATAATAATACAATTAAATTATATATAATTTATATATATTCTGATCGAATTTTCGAATCTCTGTTAAAAAGAATCTTATTCATTACAATTAACGAAAAGCATGACTCTTGCTCACACCATTCACGTTGACTTTTGGTTCTAAACTTCTTATCTTCTTATCATGAAAAACCAGCGTGATCGATGAAATGGCATTTAAATAATATTTAATGTGCAAGTTACGGCTAAGAATTATATTAAATCTTTGATATTATGGAAAGTCAAAGTGATCTTCAGGATACGTGTGAGGTTATTGCTCAGAGTTACCTATATCCGGTATGGAACACACATTGAGTGAGAGGAATCACACCGCCTCGGTCGAAGTCACATCGGCGGCTTCGGCACTACTTCCAAGAAATCGTAGCGAGGTGCGAGAGAATATTCAAGGAGAATATCTGAATTTCGACCCTTTAAAACACAGCAGCGGCGTTTGGTTAGACAGCGAAGAAGGCGGCCATTTCACGGCTCAAATCATCTGCCCATCCGCTGGGTTTGGGGATTTTCCTCAAACAAATATTTTCTTGCCGCCTGGAGGTATGCCAGTCAATTTTGCATTGAAATTGCTTCTCGTTAAAAATTGTGTGAAAAGGATGAAGCTTAGAAATATTTAATTTAAAGCCTAATTCATTAAAAGGATTCAGGCCGAATCGGTTGAACATTGAAAGGGATGAATGTTAAGAAAGATTTAATTTAAAGCCTAATTCATTAAAAGGATTAAGGCCGAATTCAAGGTTGAAAATCGAAAGGGATGAAGCTTGATAAAGATTTAATTTAGAACCTAATTCATGGAAAGGGATGAAGCTTGAATATTAAAATTCGTTGAAAACACCAGTATGAATTGTGAATTCTCTATTCCGAAACTTTTTAGAATGATAAATTATTTTAAATAAAAAAGATCTCAATTTAACCAAAAATTATTTTAAATTCTGACAAAATCACCGAAACTTAAGACTTCTAATGGTTAGAGAATCACTTTGTTTAACGGTATTTTCATACAATCATGGTAACGGTATTTTCATACAATCATTTTGTTCTCTCTTTCGGTTTTTGTAATTTCGAATATATATTTTTAGCAAGAAAACCTGAAAAATTAAAGAGTTGATATTGCAGATTTTGTTGAACAGTTGATGTTGCAGATTTTAAAGATTGATCGTATGGGGTTCAAATTGTGAAATATTGTGAACAGCGTATTATCTCTGCTGACATGCCGTCATACAATTTTATTTTTCTTTTCAGCTTTTTTAAAGACATTTAGGTTGGGAATTGTAATTACTTTGGCATATAAAAGTTGGCTAAATTGGGAGAATCTGAGTTAAGTCGAGTTAAGTCATATTTTGAAAAAAAGTCAAATTTAAAATATTGTTGGATGTAAGAATTGGCTGTTAAGTAGAGGTAGGTTATATTTTGAAAATAGTCAAATTTAAAATATTCTTGCATGTAAGAATTGGTTTAGGAGAGTCTGAGTTTAAATCGACTCGAATTAAGTAGAGGTAAGCCATATTTTGGAAAAAGTCAAATTTAAAATATATGTGCATGTAAAATTATTTTAAGCAAATCACTGACAAAAAAATTTATTGCTCAGAGCCTCAGTTCCTATGATTGTGTCAAATTTTATGTTTTGCTCCTCTCTGTGAAAGTTTTAGCTGGTGTGTTTTGTGCAGATACGAATAGGGTGCCATGGCTAAGGGTCAACTGGAGGTTCTTTCTGCCCTTGACAACGCCAGGACGCAATGGTACCACTTTACGGCCATCATAATAGCGGGCATGGGCTTCTTTACGGATGCCTATGACCTCTTCTGCATACCAACCGTCACTAAACTGCTGGGACGGATCTATTACCCGGGTCCAGGGGGGAAAGTAGGTACTCTGCCAGTCAACGTGAACGCGGCAGTGACCGGCGTCGCTCTTTGCGGAACTCTGGCCGGGCAGCTATTCTTTGGATGGCTTGGCGACAAGCTGGGTCGGAAAAAGGTCTACGGGTTGACACTGATGATCATGATGATCAGCGCCATCGGTAGCGGTTTGTCCCTTGGTCACACGGCCAAATCCGTGATGACTAGCATATGTTTTTTCAGATTCTGGCTGGGCTTTGGCATCGGCGGCGACTATCCGCTTTCAGCCACCATCATGTCGGAATATGCGAACAAGAGAACCAGGGGAGCCTTCATCGCGGCGGTGTTTGCCATGCAGGGATTCGGCATTCTGGCGGGGGGAGCTGTTTCCATCGTAGTTGCCAAGGCTTTCATGGTAGCTTTTCCCGTCAAGCCTCCGAACACCCCATCACAGGCGGATTTTGTGTGGAGAATAATTTTCATGTTCGGGGCTGTGCCTGCTGCACTGACATATTATTGGCGCATGAAAATGCCGGAGACTGCTCGATTCACAGCCCTGGTTGCAGGAAATGCCAAGAAGGCCGCCACGGACATGTCCACAGTACTGCAGGTGGACATCCAGGAAGATCGGAAAGTCGTAAAAGCCATCGCAAGGGACGAAGGCACGAAATTCCGCCTGTTTTCCAGTGAGTTTCTCCAACGCCACGGTTGGCATCTCCTGGGCACTACGTCCACATGGTTTCTTCTGGATATTGCATTCTACAGCCAAAATCTGTTTCAGAGCAATATATATAATAAAATCAAATGGGTGCCATCAGGGAGTGCGATGAGCGGCATAGAGGAGGTTTACAGAATTGGACGAGCGCAGTCACTGATCGCCCTCTGCTCGACTGTTCCGGGTTACTGGTTTACGGTCTTCTTCATAGACCGCATTGGGCGTTTCAAAATTCAGCTAATGGGCTTCTTCTTCATGACAGTCTTCATGTTCGCCATAGCGATTCCGTACGACTACGTTACCAACCGTATAGCATTGTTCCTAGTTCTCTATGCCTTCACCTTCTTCTTCTCCAATTTCGGTCCCAACAGCACCACTTTCATTGTGCCGGCTGAGATATTCCCGGCGAGGCTGCGTTCGACGTGCCACGGCATATCTGCAGCAGCTGGGAAAGCCGGAGCCATCGTCGGCGCATTTGGATTCTTGTATTTATCGCAGGATGGGTCTACTGCGGGTTATCCTAAGTCGCTCGGGCCGAGAGGAGCTCTCCTGATACTGGCTGCAGTCAACGCACTGGGCTTCCTTTTTACCTTTTTGGTGCCTGAACCCAATGGCATGTCGCTCGAGGACCTGTCAGGAGAGAACGAAGAAGTTCTCGAAATGACTGGATCGTCCGGTAGATCGAACCAAGCTCTACACGTCTAGCCGTGGTGACGTAATCAACGTTCGATATTGCATGTCTGTAACGGACAGCTGTGTGGTTTTTTAGTTACGGAATAACGACTGCAGTGATTCATTCGTGATCAAGGTGTGTGACTGTTCAAGTGATGGAGGGATGGTGGGAATATTGGTGTCAAGCATATTGAGTGCATGTGAATGTAGGGTATTAGAACATATTACATTATTAATAATGTGGGTTGTTGCAATCATGTGGATTGTTGCAATTATTAATTGTTATTTTATGTAAGTTCTTAAAACGTTTCTCCGAAAGTTGTGTAAATTTGTGTTTAAGTGAATACAAAATACATGTGAAATTTTTTTTCACACACATTGTGTAGAGACTTCACCATGTCACTGATTTGGAATGGAAAGGAGCAACGCTCTCATTTCATTTTAAAGTTTCTCCTTTGAGATTTAGAAGTTGATTTTTGCTTAAGGATTTTAATTAAATCTCTTCTTAGATTATGCATGGAAGAGAATATAATAGATTATAGAATACAAATTCTTTTCAATAATGGTTTGATAAAAAAAAATTCCATATATATGATAAAAATGACTATTAAACACATAAGATAATTGTATTGTAATACAAATACCTTATGTATTTAATAGTCATTTTATCATATATTTGAATGGATGATCAATTTACCTTCAACAAAATAATTTACCACATAAAAATTCCATATGAGGTGAAATTTTAAACATCTTTAGTCTTTACTAAAGTCAATATCATTTCGTAAAATAAAGTAAAAATTTATTTCAACACAAAGAATCAAAATCTTGCTCTAAAATCTTTTTAATATTTCTTTTAATTACATATTTGTAAAATGAATCAAGGAAAATGATATCCTACAGATATATTAAAATCTCTGAAGACATAAATATTTCTACCTCAAAGTTGTAATACTTGAAAATTTTGTTATCATACTATGTAAAAATATCATTAAAATAAAATAAATATTATAATTTAATAACTTAGGATTAATACAAATATTAATTTTATATTATAATATATCATGATTATAAATAACTCTAGATATATATGGGAGGGAAGAACAAAGTCAGAGTAATAGAGGTGGAGACATAGAGGGAGTGAGAGGAAGAGAGGAGAGGAAGGATGAGAGAGGACTTAGAGATAGGAGAAGAGAGGGAGGGAAAGAGAAGGAGAGAAGAAGAGTCACATAGAGAGAGAAAAGTGGAGAGAAAGTGAGAGAGGGAGTGGCAAGGGAGAGATGGAGAGATAGTGTATATGTTTTGGCTGAGATAGAGAGATAAAAAAGGAGAGATAGTGACAAAGTTGGAGGGTGGAGAGAGAGAGAGAGAGAGACAGAGAGATAAGCGGGAGAGACCGAGGGAGGCATGAGAGAAAGGGAGAGAGAGGAAGGAAGAGAGCTTGGATGTGACAGGGAAAAGGAGAGAGGAAGGGAGAGAAAGAGGGAGGTAAGAAGAAAGACACAAAGAGAGAAAGGTGGAGAAAGAGAGAGGGAGTGATAAGGGAGATGGAGAGAGAGGAAGAGAGGAGAGCAAGAGGGACAAGAGATAGAAGGGGGGAGAGAGGTAGAGAAGGGGAAGAAAGAGAGGGAGGGAGAGGAAGAGGGAGGGAGAGGAAGATAAATATGGAGAAAGAGTGTGTATGTTTTGTGGGTGATATAAAATGACAAAAGAGAGACACATAGAGATAGATATATATATGGAAGGCCAAGAGAGGGAAGAAGAGAGAGATAGAGAGAGGGAGAGATAGATAGATATGGAGGGAGAAAGCATGTGTGTTTTGGGAGGGGAGTGAGTTAGAGAGACAAAGAAGGAGAGATGGAGGGATATATAGATATAGATGTAAGGGGGAGAGAGGGAAGAATAATTATTGCACTAGATGCATTGATTTCGGTGTAGATAGTAATTTCAAATCCTATTTGAGTGCTTACATTGAAGGAGATAAACTGAAGGACATGGGAGAGAAGGAATGAAGAGAGAGAGAAGGAGAGGAGTGAGAGAGGGAGACACAAATATGGAGGAGGGGAGAGGGGGAGAGAGAGAAGGAGAGAGGGAGGGAGATAATGATAGGGTTGGAGGGAAAAGAGAGAGATGGGGAGAGAGGGAGTACAAAGAGATTGATTTGGAAAGGGAGAGAGGGAGGGAAGAAAAAATATATATAGAGAGAAAAGTGGAGTGAGAGAGAGAGGGGGGGAGTGAAAAGGAAGAGATGGAGAGAGAGTGTGTATGTTTGGGGGCGAGATAGAGACACAAAGAAGGGGAGATGGAGGGAGATATAGATATAGATGAAAGGGGGAGAGAGGGAAGTATATTTCTGCACAATAAATGCATTGAAATCATGGTAGATGGTGATTTCTAATCCTATTTGATTTCTTTCACTAGATGCATTAATTTCAGTGTAGATCTTGATTTCTAATGATATTTGATTGCTTGCAATAGATGCGTTGATTTTAGTGTAGATGTTGATATTTAATCCTATTTGATTGCCTGCACTAGATGCATTGATTTCAGTGTAGATGTTTTCTAATCCTATTTGATTGCTTGAATTAGATGCATTGATTTCAGTTTAGATGTTTTTTAATTCTATTTGATTGCTTGCACTAAATACATTGATTAAAGTGTAGATGTTGATTTCTAATTCTATCTGATTGCTTGCACTATATGCATTGTTTTTGGTGTAAATGGTGATTCCTAATTCTATTTTATTGTTTGCACTAGATGCATTGATTTCAGTGTAGATTGTGATTTCTAATCCTATTTGACTGCTTGCACTAGATGCATTGATTTCAGTGTAGATGGTGATTTCTAATCCTTTTTGTCTGCTTGCACTACATGCATTGATGTAGATGTTGATTTCTAATAGTATTTGACTGCTTGCACTAGATGCATTGATTTTAGTGTAGATGTTGATTTCTAATCTTATTTGTTTGCTTGCACTAGATGCATTGATTTTAGTGTAGGTGTTGATTTATAATCTTATTTCATTTCTTGCATTAGATTCATTGATTTTAGTGTATATGTTTTCTAATGTTATTTGATTGCGTGCATTAGATGCATTGATTTTTGTGTAGATAATGATTTATGATTTGATGTAACTCAATGTATGATGGTACATTAACTTAAAGTGATTGGATTAACAATGTGCATTGATTTTAGTGTAAGAACAAAGAAATGATTGACAATTTGTATTGAATTTTGTGATATAGTAATTCAACCTATTAATATTGGAGAGCAAGAGAGACAAGGTATGATGTTTACTACGAGTTAAATAATTGAATGGTTTACAATATCAACTATCCTTTTCATATAATCAATATGAAAAGATGGAAAAACTAGCAAATAATTTAAAAATTTTGCGAATACCACTCATTAAAAAAAATCAAAATTACAGAATTTCCTGAATTTTGCAAAACAAACTATAGATAAAAGAACGTCACCAAAATATTTTGAAGGATGAATTATGTCAAACATTAGCAATGAAACAAATGATTTCAAGAGTAATCTTGATGCAATAAATTATTAAAACTGCAATTCAAAACATATTTAGTGACACCTAGAGGGACACTATTAAGAATTATTAACTGTAAAAAGTTGTGATACCTAAAATGAAATGAAATATATGTGCACTATTAATAGTCTTTCAAACTATAGACAAGATTATCTCCCTTATTCATCACCAACTAATTACTAACAAACAATTACATACACATAGAAATATTACACAACAATTGTAACATCCACAAATAGTACCATCCAAATCCAAACATATAAACACACAAACCAATCAAAGCATCCAAGGGCAAACATCCATTCAAGACAAGCAACAAAAACAAAATTAAAGAAAAAAATGATATAGTCATGCCAAACAAAGAACACATAATGTAAATTTCAAAGTATGAATTTCATCTCAAACATATACATATTAATGATACTCTAAAAATGTGTCATTGTCACCCTCAACTAGAACCAACCTAGATCCATCTAACTTCGGATCTATGGGAGGGATCAAATCCCTCGAGGTGAAAACCTTTCCTCAAATTCGACACTCCAAAATAGAAGGTTTTCACCTCTAGAGAGAGTTTGATGGATCTAGGCTGGTTAAACCAACCTAGATTCATTGAATCGAGAGGCTTATTCTTGTGAAGGCTATTTGTAAGTATGTTTGTGCCTCTTCA
>APFE030923057.1:0-10188 GCA_000404065.3 Pinus taeda | reverse complement strand
ATTTACTTATAATTTAAGTACTGATGGTAAAGTAATTAGATTGTTTCCATAAATTATGATTTTAGTTCTGTGAAAACTTGACATTTTTTAGTTCAATCATATTATTAATCGTCTCGTAATTTTTAAAAATCTAAGCATACAATATATTAAATGTCAACGTAGTCGTAGTGGAATGCGATAACGATATTCAGAATTGGGATAGCTACCACTTGAAGGGAAAAAAACATTTGGAATTATACGCAACATTCTTATGGCCAGTTTTTTGTGAACTTAAATTACATATTTAAGTATTTTCTATTTTTTTTAATGGGTTGTAGTTTTTTTTATCATTATATTTTTTATTTTAGTATTAAGGCGTAATGTTTATTTATATTAAGTTATTTGGTTTGGTAAATAAAACTGATTAAATTTTATTTTAGTTTATTAATTTATTAGATCAAGTTAGCAAATCTTAAACTAAATAAAAATAAGTTGTATAATTTAACAAAATTTGTCACAGTTTTTATTTAAATTCTTTTCGAGTTAGTTATGAAATCACATGAAATTCGAAGAGGTTTGTAATGAAAAACCTAAAAATTATAAGGTTCTTTTTAAGATTGTAACTTATTAGTTTTGACAAAACAATTTCAAGTTGCTTGCACTAATAAAATGTCTTTGTCAAACTGGAAACTAGAGAGACCAATGTCTATTGAGTTAACTTTTGGGAGGAAGTTGGGAATCATGTTGTTGCTTTACATGAAACATAATTTTATTTAATAATATTTTACATTTTTAGTTTTACAAATATTTTTTATTTCTATTTGTTCATCTTTATCTTCACAATTTTAATATATTGATTTTTTATTTATCTCATGCACAGTTAAATTGTATAAAAATATATATTTAGAAACAATTATAATACAATTGTATATTTCAATAAAATATAAAAGTTAAATACATAAAAGAAGGGAATTCCTCTTAACATGAAACTAACCCATGGATAATAAGTTTATCCAAAACCATTATTGCCTCAAGACTGACTAGGAACAAACATAACCCTCCTTGGCAGATTCCCCAAAGAAGGTTGACCCATGCTAAAGATTGTGACCATATGGGTATAAGAACTAAGTGGAAACCACCTAGCCACCATAGGTTTACTCTCGGTTGCCCCATATAGAACAAAAACCTAGATGAAGGGAGGAATATAGATAAGTTAAGGAAACTAATGGGTGTTGTAGAAGAAACTCATGAAATTCCCCAAAGTTATGACATAAGTGTGGTTGAAACTAGAGAAGTGGACCCTATCACACTAATTGATGGTGATGTGGACATCATATCAGAAGCTACATATGTATATGGTGATGAGGGACCGAACTCTCCAATGTTGTACATATCACTGTCAATAAACATTTGATGATAGAATACAGAAAAAGGTTATGTGAAACAAGTACTCACTTGTACAAGTATGAGGTCTAAAGGATTAGTGAAAGTTGGGCTAGTATGCAATGGTGGACTCTCATCTACTACTTCAACAGCAAATTGGTCTCCCCCCTATGAAGTGAAGATAACCTTCCCAACACTGGTTTGGTCTAAGCCCTTTGACAATGGAGTTATCCCATGTTTCTATGGTGGTGCACCCTCCTCTTCAAGAGAAAGGTTTCCCAATTATCAAGAACAACAAATAACTTGGTCATCCATGGTGAATAAATAAGTTTAAATATTTGGTTTATTAAGAAACTCCTATAAACAACTTGACTTTGACCAAATAAAATGCATTATAAAAGCCCTAAGAGATACAAAAATCCAACCAATTGTAAAAGGTGCCTCCTGAAAGTCGATATGCTTGAGGATATCAATCTCACAAGGACCTTGGAATAACAAAGGACTGAGAAGCAATTACCCCAACCTCCCAATACCAGACGTGACTTTCACAAGTGACCTTAATGGAACTAAGTGTCATCCCCCAAGAACATTGATATGGTAATTGATATCTTCCTCAGGAAACATGGGGACTTTTCACACACAGACACCTAGGTAAGAGCCCTAAAAGATAGGCCACTATGGTTAGCACCTCATGGATAAACAATCAATGGGACATGTATGATTAGAATCATATGCATAAGTAGGGTATCTAAGCCTGAAACCTCTTGAGATATTGTTCAAAGTGAGTCATGTGCATCTCAAAGATATCCTCATTAACATGCACAATCCAAAGAACACTAGTTGTAAGGGAGTGGGGATGTTACTCCACAAGTTCCTACTGTGACCGCATGCTTAATTGAGATGATATTTCTATAAGTGTCTAATGTGACAATGGATTTACAGTCACTAGTGAAGCTAGTTTCAATTTTGTAGCCTTGAAGAGTGTCCTCTCCAACCCATTTAAAGGCTCTACAACCCTAGGTTGATGTTGGTGTGCTATAACCAAAAGGTTTATATCAATTTTAATTAGTGCTTTATTTCTATGGATATTTTTTACTCAGGGGTATGAAGTGAAAATGATATGGTGTGTAAGAGATTCAATACCAATCTAAAATTAAAACTAAATGAAGGATGCAATTTATTTTGCAGTTCAATTAAAACTATCTAAGGGTAGAGACTTTCTTTCTTTTTCCAAGTGACAAATAAATACCTCACAACCTCTCTCAATAATCATTTGATATTCACCAAATTCACACTTGAATACAATCCACTAAATAATTTACATATTAAAATAAACACTCTCAATATGCCAAAATAAAATCACCAAAAAAACTAAAATGCTTGAAACTAAGGCTTTGAAAGAAAAATGCATGAACGATAGCTTATAACACTAGACAAACAACCTGTTCACACACAAAAAAAGTTTCAATCTATAACTCAATGTAGGAAGTTAGAAAACTTACACCTACAATGATCTACAAGGGAAAACAATCCAAACCCTAGACAAGGGAATGGTACCTAAAATGCCACACAGCTCAAGTTTCTTTGCAATTCCTCAAATTATATAATAAAAAAACTCATATAAGGTTCACACTATCAAACAAAAAATAGAAATACCAATAAATATTGGAAGTAGTCAATCAACAAACACAATCTTCTAAAGAAAAAGCAAAGTTGCAAAATAGATTGAATATAATGAAAGAGAAGGGAAACAGGAAAATATATCATGGAAAAAATAGAAAGTATACACAGATATTTTCCTCCTGGAACCCAAAATTGAGAACCAAATTAATTTTTCATTGTATTCCTTTCAATGTTACAATACATTATATGCGTGTCAAAGCATTTATAATCCCCCAACCCATTAACCTTGGATTAGAACATATCCGTAGTTCTCTTAACCGGATCTACAAAATGTCATGGGCAAAGAAAATAACACATACCTAATGTAGGTTATATTTGATCAGTGATAGGTAGATGAATATATATCTAAGGTTGAGACAACTAGATCTAATTTAGATATCAATTAAAAACATGACCTAAAAATCCCATCACTCCTAAATAGTTACCAAACTGTATACTAGTAACTACGAGGAAGGCTCCTTGGGAGTGACCAAGTATTGTAGTCGCCCTGTAACTCATAGACAAGGAGTGAATTCCCTCCAAAATCATTTTTTTTTAGAAAAAAACACTTAGTTATGAAATATAAAAAACAAATCAAGCTTGTAGTCAACTCATACAACGTTTAAATCAAGATAAAAACACTTAGAACCAATCATAAACTAGGGATCACAAAGAAGGAAGGAGAACAAACTCACTAGGGATTTCTCCTTAGTGGAGTTGCTAGTTCTATTTGATCTAAATTCACACATAAGAAAATGAGTTATTTTCCCGTATATATCACCTCAATATTTTCCAGATGGTGGATGAAATACTGAAACAAATATCCTAGTTCGTAATGCAATTAATCAACCATACAATTAATAAAGAAAGATAGATGGATGATCATAGCATAGAATCCTTGTAGGATGGTGTAGATTGTAGACCCTTTAAAATAGCTGGAAACCCTTCTCCTACCTAGAGATCCCACTCCATCTCTCATTAGGAAGCCCTGAACACATACACAAACAAACAAGGAAAATGTTTTCCTTTGCAATAGGAAAGTTAGCATGCACACTAAACTAATATGATAAAGACACTGTATTTCTCACATATACAAACATGAAATGGAGAAGGAAATAAACTTGCATTCATATCATTGAAAAACACATAATGAATTATACCTCAGTCATAACATGTGCTCTCCTATAATCTCTTAGTTCTCCTCTTCGTTTTACTTATATACAAATTAGGATCATTTGGGCTGCAAAAGAGGATTATTCTAGTGATATTTCACCATTATTACAGAGATAAATATCTTGTAGAAAATCTTGTAGATTCACAAGATCATGCAATTTACTAAAGAAAAAGAGAATGATCTACTTCTACTTTCAACCATCGAAAGCCAATAGACGGATGAAAACAACAATAGCAAGAGGAAGACAAATCAATGGCACATAACACAATAAGTTTTCTCGGGGAAAGCCACATCTCAAAACCCCTACTATATATATTACATTAATCAGAAATCCAAGACAATAATACAATGCTTGTTATCACAAGAACAATCATGGCACTCAGGATGATCAATCTCCCAGCTCAAAAGCAAGTTCAAGAGAAACCTTAGCCTCTTCTGCTACTCTCCAAGCCCTTATTTCCTTGCGCAATTCCTATGGCTAAATAGCCCATATTAATGGGAATCCATTGCATCCAAAACTGCGCAATCCCTACTAGGTTCAATTCCTGATTATATGCATGATCTATACAACTGATAGTACACTGTCCCTGCACTCTAGTCTCAACTGGGTCTTTCTCAGAATTGACATACATGAGTTTCTGATGAGGGAATATTTAGTTAACTAGAGTAGCACTAGTGGATGCATTAGTGCACCAACTAACTGTTAACTCTCTATTAGTTCCACAAATAGTATGGAACTAATTTAACTGAAATTAACTCAATAACTAAGTTATCTAATTACAACTCACAATTAAACTCATATTGGACACCTTAAACTTAGGGAGAACATATACATGACTTTAGAAAGACTTCCAACTCAAAATTCCTAAGCTAATTAAGTTAATTGAACTTAATTAAATATTTACAAGTTGCTATGAGAATAGAATTAAATTTTGATTCTTATTTTAATTCAAGGGAAAATTAAACTGGAATTTATGGATTCTATCATTAACATTTCTTGTTGCTATTTTCAACACTCCCTCTCAACAAGAAAGGAATTCAACTGATACCAATCCTAAACCTTTGGAATGTTTTGCATGCAACACTTCTTTGTAGTGTTGTTGCTCCGACGACTCTAGAAACAAAAAAACATCCAACCTAAATCAGTATGATGCATCTGTCATCAAAGTCTCTGACTGATATTTTCTCTATCAACTGAAAACTTTGCGCTTCTGTTGACTCTGCCTTTCTTCACTGTTGTCAACCCTTATTTGTGGTCTTCAATATTTGATTGCTCTAGCCTCTGTCACTTTGATCTCTGAGTACATCAATCCCACTGATTCCTCCCTCTACTATGTATTGTGGGCTCTCGTAGAAAGGTATGATCCATGACATAAAACCTCAAAATGTATCCTGCCCAATTTCACCGCCCTTGGGACTATCACTTCACATCGCTCGACCTCACACCTAGAGGTATCACTGTATGTGATCCCTCTGCCCACCTAGCTCGAAATTTCCCCCTACTAGAGGTCTCTGCATGAGTGGATGCCTCCACTTGATCTCCTCTCTGCTTCTCCAATTGTGGTTGCTCCACAATTGTCTGAAATTACTTCTGAGACTCTTTCTTCTCTGCTTGAGTGGATCTCTCCACTCGGTCTCCTCTCAGCGTCTCCAATTGTGGTTGCTCTACAATTTCCTAAAGTTGCTTCTGAGGCTTCTTCTGGGGCTGCATGTTTAGAGGTAATTTAATCTCCCTCTCAACCACCAAGTGTCTAACCTTTTCCTTTCTCCTCAAGGCTTTGCATGCATCTTGAACCTCAAGAGCATACGGGTTCTTGACTCGTGAACCGAACCGATTCACCTATCCCCTGGTGATGTGTTTAAGGAAAACCTTTCCCTTACTAGAAACCACATCATAGCCATAGTCTTCCAATGCCGCAATTGAAACAAGATTCTTCTTTAGTCCTAGAACATACATCACATCTTTGATCCTGAGAGGGGAGAAAAAATCCCTCTAAAAGGTAACCTCACCGATCCCAATAGCTCTATACCTCTCGTCATCTCCAAACTCTATTCTTTGCATGACGTATTTCTCCTCAAAATCACTAAAGAGATCTTTATTACCCATCATATGGAATGAGGCACCACTTTCAAGATACCACATGCCTCCCATGAAAGTGCTGGTCATGCTTGCAACAAGAGTGAAATCAAGTTCGAATTGTGAAGCTAGAGCTTCACCTACTGTCATTAATGTCAACTCCTTCTTGCTTGCTTTCTTCTATGGAAAACTCTTGGCATAGTGCCCATGCTTGTGAGAGTGAAAACACTTGAATTTTGTCAAGTCCATCTTCTTTTTGCCCTCCTCACATTGGGACTTATTTCTCTTGGCCATCTTTGCCTTACTTGCTAAGGAAAAATCCTCTTCCACTTCCTTGGAAGAGGCCCCATCTCTGGTGTTCCTCCTGATCTCCTCTTGCATCAAATCTAACCACAGTTGTTCCCAATCTGGGAGCTTCTCTCGATAATTGTCAGAGTCTTGATAACTATGCCAACTCTTTGGGAGTCCAAGAAGAGAAATACTCACCATATCATCCTCTATAACAATGATTCCATCACTTCTAAGTTCATCATGACATTGAGTGAACTTGGTCAACTAATTTGGAATTGTGTCGCCCACCATGATCTTGATTTTTTGAAGTTTATCTTTCAGTGCCAACTTCCTTTGGTCACTGATATTCTAGAAAAGGTCCTTCAATTATTTCAGTATAGCATGCGATTTCCCTTCCCATGGAGACTCGAGACAATGTGGTCTCGAACTCCCTCAAGGATTATCTGCCTCACCCTTGCCACACACTTCTTCCATACAACCAGATTCTGAGCACCTGAATTGGTGGCTTAGGAATATCCTGATCAATGGATTCCTTCAAGCCATTATCCTCCAACATAGCCTCCATCTTGTCCTTCCAGGCTATATAATTTCAGCTTCCATCCAAGGCATACTCAAGCTGCAAACGGTAGAAGACCATCTATCAATCCTGAAGTATGTATCCCAGATTCGAATTTCACCTTAACCCAAAACTCAAAATTTCAAAATCTCCTCTAGTATATTTTTCTCAACTCCAATACCATGTAGAAAATCTATAGATTCACAAGCTCGTGCAATTTACTAAATCAAAATACAATAATCTACTTCTACTTTCAACCAGTAGAAGACAATAGATCGATGAAAAAAATAATAGTAAGAGGAAAACAAATCAATGGCACATAACACAATAAGTTTTCCTGAGGAAATGCATATCTCAAAACCCGTATGATCCAGATTTAAACAGGAACGCAACCAATTACAAAGATAACCATATACACAAATATGCAGTGGAAATAATACTTCATTTCATTAATGGAAAATACTGAAATATGCTTACAATAAGAAATGGAAATAAACTAGCTAGGGCGATGGTAGCTATCTCTGAGAAGAGATGTGTGGGCTACATGCCTCTGAACTCACTTACAATGAGGCTCGAAGGCCTATTTATTGTTGAGAAACAATGAAAAACCCTTAACATTCCAAAACCTAACCCTAGGAGATGAAACGCCAAACTAAGGGCCCCGTTTGGGGGTAAGTTGGTACATCAACTTCCTGGGGTCGTAACTTTAGCATATGATCTCCGTTTGACGCGTACAATAGCTCATTAGAAAGATCTATTCGAGCACTATCTTTGTTGGAACGGCAACACTGTTCGATGGACCCGTGTTGCCCCTGGAATCCCAAAAAACGTCGTTTAGGGCCTCAAAACGGCTCCGGAAGTTCAGGACCCGAAAAACTGCTAAAAATAGTAAGTTGTGCTACAATTAAGGAAACTGAAAATGCTGAGAAAGAAAATGGTGGGGGTCCATGTGGACTTGGCAGGTGGCCACCAATATCCACCTGGATCATTCCTCCCCCCTTAGGAAGCAATGGTCCCCATTGCGTTGAGCTCCCCCATGAGATGAGGAAACTTCTGCTGAACCTGTTCCCTGGTGAACCACTTGCCCTGCTGAAGGAGTTGGCCTGCTTTGACAACTCGGTACAGTTGGATATTCTGTTGGCGAGGGTGCTTGATCTGTGTGTCCATGATCCCATCAGTTGCAGCTTGTTCCATGCAAGCTGGATTTAACTCTGTGGGTGTGAGTTGTTCTGCAATGTCGGACGTGTCTAGTAATGGCGGAAAGTATGGCCGAAGGCGGTCGACATTGAACACCGGGTGCAGGCCAAGGAATGGGGGAAGGCTGAGCTCAAATGCATTGTCTCCCATAGCCTTAGTAATGGTGTAAGGACCATATCGGAGTGGCCTTAATTTCCGATAGGCTCCAGTAAGGCATTCCTTTTGCAAATGCAACCAGACTTTGTCGCCCACCTGAAAATTGTGTGGCAACCGATGGTGATCATGTCGCTGCTTGTACTTGGCATTTGATTTCTCAAGAATGTCATGGACCTGCTGGCGAATATGTTGGATGCGCTCAATGAAGCTGGTGGCCTTATCTGTTTCGGACTGGACATGAGCTGAATTCATGTGAGTAGCTGCAAGTGGCATGGCCACATCAATGGGGCATAGTGGCTGGAAATCCCAAACCCACCTGAAAAGGGCTATGGCCAGTGGAGCTGTGGAGAGCTCGGTTGTAGCTGCTGAACATAGGGGAGGCTCTCGTCCATGTGCGTGGATGCTTTGAGTTATACATGCGCAGAATGTGCACAATCATCCTATTGACAACCTCTGTCTGGCCATCAGTTTGAGGATGGAAGGCTGTGGACTTCGTGAGTTTGGTGTCCAGCATTGACCAGAGACTGGACCAAAATGTGCTGAGAACCCGACTGTCCCGATCTGAGATGATAGACTGTGGGATCCCAAAGTGCACCCACACTCGTTCAAAGAAGAGTTTAGCAGTGGCTTCTGCTGTGATATTCTTCTTGCAGGCCATCATAATGGCCATCTTCGAGAACCTGTCGACGACCACAAAAACACAGTCATTTCCATGCTTAGTGGAAGGAAGGCCCGACATGTAATCCATGGAGATGGATTCCCAAGGTCGGCTAAGGGTAGGCAACGGGGTATAGAGGCCTTGCTTCTTAATGGTCGGTTTGGCAATGGCACAGGCAGTACATGATCGGATGTATTTCCCACCATCCTGTCGAAGATTCGGCCAATAGAAATAATTTTGCAGTACTGCCACTGTTTTCTCGACCCCGAAATGCCCAGCAGCCCGACTGTAGTGTGCTTCCCAAATCATCTTGGCACGCTCGCTTGAAGGAACACAGAAGTGACCGAGGTGGCATAATAGGGCATCCTGGAGGTGAAAATCTGCAACCTGCCGACCCTCCAAGAGTGTCTGGTATGTGTGGCCGAATTCTGGGTCGCTTTTGTAGAGAAGTGGCCAATCAGAAGTCTCGGGCCCGCAAGAGTTGAGCACGGTGGTTAGCCCCATGATCGGTGGACGACTGAGGCAATCTGCAACATTATTGGTGCTGCCCTTTTTATACTTGATATCCAAGTGAAACTGTTGCAGGTATGTAGACCACTTCTGATGGCGATCATTCTGCAATTTCCCTTGGGTCTGTATGAACTGCAGAGGTCGGTGGTCTGTGTGGATGACCGTTTCCTTCCCCAAAATGTAATGCTTCCATTGTCGGCAGGCCTGTACAATGGAATACATCTCCTTATCATAAGTGGGGTACTTCCGGACTGTGTCTGAAAGGGTTTCACTGTGATATGCCACTGGATGTCCATGTTGAGTAAGGACTGCCCCAACAGCATAGTCAGAGGCATCTGTCTCGACCTCAAATGGTTGTTGTAAATCTGGTAACGCGAGCACTAGTGCCGTGCAGAGGCGATCCTTCAACTCCCTGAATGCCTTCTGTTGAGATTCAGACCAAAAGAATTTTGCTTTCGCCCCGCCCTTGGTGACTTGACTCAAGGGCCACGAAATATGAGAAAACCCCAACACAAACCTGCGGAAGAAGTTGGCAAGGCCTAGAA
>APFE030923054.1:0-16462 GCA_000404065.3 Pinus taeda | reverse complement strand
AATGGGTGTTTTAGGGCTGGAAAAATGACTAAGCTCTCCTATGGCCCCCTGTGGAAAGAAAACAACAAGTGGGAGATTGTTGGGTTGCATTATATTCTTTCCACATAGTTCACAGGGGGTTTGAGGGGTACCCGTAACCCCACCTTATGGGGTCTGGGGCAGCGCCCCGAAAAATTTTGGTTTTGAACCCTATGTTAGGTTGGGCGGACCCACCTATGGTTTTGTGCATGATTTTCGCACATGTTTTTTGAATGCGATGATTTTCGGTCCATGGTTTTGGACACGATGGTTTTTCGGTCCATGGTATTGGATGCTTCGGCATGTATAAATATGTATTGTAACATTGAAATGAAAATAATGAAAAATCAAGCTAGTAGTCCCGGTTTTGGGATTTAGTGGGAAATCTCTGTGTATATGTGTTTTATGTGTTATGCTCTCGCATTTTTATTTTTCATGTGATTTAGAATTCGTATGCAGGTAATTTTTGTACGGGGTTAAAAACTACATATCAAAGAGGCAATATAGACTGGCTCCTATTAGAAATATTCGGATCTGAGATCCAATTTTATTTCAACTTCAAACCAAATGACCTAGACTTAGATAATAGAAATTGGATCTATTTGGATAAGTCGACCATTAGAGTCTTCATCCCTACTTCCTCAGACTATTATCATTGATGGAGGGAAACAAGCAGTCTTGTCAAATCTAGTCAAATGGCCTGATTGCTAGCTCATTCTTTGAAAATTTGACTGCAAATCGTGGTACAGGAAGCCACCTAGGTACAGGTACTGCATAGATTAGGGTTACTGGCTTATATTGATCACAAAAGTTTAGAAAATCACACAAATCAAATAAGTCTGACACTAAACATAAATATGCCTACCTAGCTTTGTAAAATATTATATTTTCAGTACTTCTCTTCAAAAACCACATCAAAATGAAGGATAAACACCATACGTTTAGGAAAACATTGAGTAAAACAGAGGCATATAAGGGAAAAAATAAGACATTTTCAACACCCAACACTCCCCCAACCCTATCTCCTTGTGTGTCCTCACACAAAATCGCCAACCTTTGCAAGCAAAAAAAATTGGGAACCCTTTCCATCATTTGTTAACCTTGATATTGATTTCTATATATGAACTCTAGGTTTCCTTCTACTTCTTTCTTACTCTCTTATCCTTATCCTTTGATTTGCCCAGTTCTTCTTTCATTTGTTTATTCTTCTCCTTGGAAGTGTTCAACTCATCTTCAAACTATTTATTCTTTTCCTTCAATTCTACTATCTTCGCATTCAATTGTGCCATAGTGTTTTTCAAGGTTGAATTCTGAGTTTGAATGTAATGATTCAAGACTTCAATCTCCCTCACTTCATTCTCCAAAAAGGAAATTCTCTTTGCATCTTGCTTTTGTTTAAGCAGGGTTCCGAGAGGAACCAAATCTTCTGAATTTTCAATTGGACCATTCTCATGATCACGACCTAGTTCTTCCATGGCTTCTTCAACAGTCCCTTCAAACCTGTCATCCACTCGCAACTTCTTATTATCGATTTTAATTTTATTCACTTTTTTCTTAGTGCTCACCTGGACCTTAGTGCAAGTGCTTGCTTCAATAGTAGATTCCATGGGGATTTCACCCTGATTCAACACCTAAGGACTATGGATTACCACCTCTATTTCGCACACAAGATCGTGATCATATTCTGATTCTTCCACGGGGATGTTTTATGTCATGGGAATATCTTCAACAACATGAATGATTTTAGCTAGGACATCTTCATTTTCTACAGAAGGAGGGGGAAAGCTCTGCCTGATCCCTTACTCTAGTCATTCTCTTGGTACCAGTCATGGACACCAAAGCTAGCTCCACCCTTACATTCTCAGACCCCTCCAAGGGTTTACTTTGTTTTACATTCTCCATCCTCTCCACAATTTTACTTTGCTTCATAGTCTCAGAACCCCCCACGGGTTTAATCTGTTTCACAGTCTTAGACCCCTCCACAGGTTTATTCTGTTTTGCATTCTCGGGCCGTTCCAAGGGTTTACCCTGTTTCCTTTTATCATCACGTTTACACACCTACATAAAAAATCCTCATAGGGATTGTTCTTCTAAGTTAACATGTTGTCTTAAGCCATTGATCTTGAATTGCAGTAAAAATTGGTCCCAGTTAGACCCTCATTGGTTCAATTCCTCATAAACTAATATCTTAATTAACTCAACATGATATAGTCACTTCTCCTTCTTGTTAGGAGGAATCCTTCTAATTCCATGTGACATTCTTTTCAAGCTCCTAAGAAGAAAATGAGGAAAATTCAAAGTTTGACCTAATTGGAAATGTAGCATGAGTTAGATATGATAAAGGAGTACCATTTAGAATCGACCTTCATAGGTCGAGAACTTTTGCAGGATCAACAACAAACTTCTCCACTTCTCGATCAAGCATTTCACATGGATATCGTCCCTCCAATGAACCCTGTGAATATGATCTATCATGAACCTTTGCCATGTGTTTGTATCAATTTCTCCCCTTTTAAACCAATTATCACCCTCCTGGAGAAGACTAGTTAGCTCAATAAAAAATTGCTTATAAACATTAAACACTAAAGACCCGATTGTTGCCCTCTTACCATTTTTTTATGATTTTTCTTCTATTTTTTTTTGTTTTATTTATTTATATTAATTATTATTATTATTATTATTATTAGATAATTAGAAGAGAGACAATCAATTAAATACTCACAATAAGATGGTGATCTCCCCTTCCTTCCAGTTTCAGATCTGATTGTTGTTGAACTTGCTGCATAAAGTCTTTCTTGGTGCTGGGCTAATGATATAATCTAAGTCTATGTCCATTCACTAGGAAGATAGTGACTTATTCACCAATGGTATTTATCTCAATTGCCCCATTCTTGAAAATTCTAACCACCTCGTAAGGTCCCAACCATCATGTGTGGAGCTCCCCTTTTACAATTTTTGAACTTTGAGTCATAGAGGAGCACCCTGCTGCCTGACTGGAATTTCTTTTTCCGGATTAACTTATCATACCATTTACTACGTTGTTGTTGAATCAAAATAGTTCGTTTTACAACATCCCTTCTCATCTCATCCAATTCACTTAAATTTAAAAGGCGCTAGTGTTGTGCCTCCAAGAGATCTAATCCCAATGGGATTGCAGTCCTAAAAGTTTCAATCTTGAATTCAATTGGAAACAATGCTTGTTTCATGTACACCTGCTCATAAGGTGTGTGGCATGTACTATTTCTCCAAGTAGTTATGTAAGCCCACACTACTTCTGGTAGCTTGTTTACCCAATCCATTTTATGGATATTCATTGTTTTTGTAAGGATGGATTCAATCACTTTATTTGTGGACTCTACCTAGCCATTTGCTTGCATGTGATACGGTGTAGATTTTCTGTGCCGAATTCTCTATTGATGTGCAAGTCCTTTCACCAAATTAGAAACAAATTGTGGTCCATTATCAGTAACAATTTCTCGCGGTGCATGTGAGGTACACCAAATCTAGTAAAAGTTCCAGTTTACAAGAAATCAACAACAACTTTTTCAGTGGCATGAGGACAACCCTAGTTTCTACCCATTTTATGACAAAATTTGGTACAAACCAAGATATATCTTTTGTTTAAATACGTTGGGGCTGTAGGCCCCACAATGTCAATGGTCCATCTTTCAATGGGATCTAACATGACCTGTGGGCACTATTACCCACCATTTTGACGGTGATATCCGTTTTTTTTCTAGAAGATGGTCCTTAGCCGGTAGCCAACAACCCCTTATAGCCACCAACTAACTTTTTGTGCCACTTATCGGCCACTTGAGCCAGCGATGTGGTCCCCTCACCCATCTGTCATGATCACATGTTTGAAGGTGGTCCTCCCAAACCTAAAGGGATGCCTTGTCATTTGGTAATTGAGTATCATGGAAACTCTTGGGCATGGGTTAATGGGGGGATTCGGCGGAAAGAGTGGCCTAGGTTTGTGCTCTTGTCCCCTAAACCTATTTTGGATGTTAACCTTGGACCCTAGTCTCGTGGGATCTCTTTTACTGACCTATGGGCTTGAGGGATGGTACTTCATGGGAAACCCTGATTTTGGTTGCGTGGTCCTGCTCCCTCATCCATATATATCACTCTCCTTCCACTCCTTATAACCCCATTCATCATTCCTCACACTTGGGTCCACATTCCTCCACTGTGTCCACATAGGATTAGCCTTCCCCTTCCCCTTTCCCACACCTTGGATCGAGCCTGGAAAGATGCCCCGGAGGTTGATGCAACTGAAAAGAAAATTAAAAGAATAATTGGCCACATTCAACAGGAAAATGTAACGCAAAATGCAAGAGATGGTTGGGACAAACACATTTAGCACGTGGCAAAAGCCAATGCATGATCTCTACCCCATTCTCATGGTCATCACCCTGGTTCCTATAGGCCCTATATGAGCCTCTTTTATCATTTAATAACTCATGATTGTCCCAACCCTTGGTGGGAATGAACCACCCCACCTCAAAGGGCATATCCACTACTATACTTTACTTATCATTCTCTTACTAATTGAGCCCCGAGTAGTCTCTTGTGAATAGGCCTCTTTAGGAATCACCCAATTCCCTTTATTGACCAATTCATCTAGGTGATTCCCTTCATACTGGGTCTCCTCCCATCGGTGAAAGTCTGTAAAGAGAAGGGAGCTTTAGCTAAGGTGACAATGGACTATTTCTCCATTGTTTCCTTTGAACTAGCAGTTGCCCCTCTAGGATCCCCTTTTGGGACCCTTGCTAGTTTGAGCAGTAACAGGGACCACGAAACCAAAATCAGGGTTTCCCATGTAGTACCATCCCTAAATCCCAAAGGCCATTAAAATAGATCCCACAGTACTAGGGTCCAAGGTTAACATCCAAAGAGACATAGCAAACAAGAGCACAATCTTAGTCCATTCTTTCTTCCAAATCCCCCCATTAATCCATGCCCAAGAGTTTCCATGATAATCAAACTAAAATACTCAATCCCCAAATGATAAGGGATACCATTAGGTTTGGGAGGCCCACCTTCAAACATACAATCATGACAGATGGGTGAGGGACCACATGGTTGGCTTAGGTGGTGAAGGAATGGAATAGTGAGCTAGTTGGTAGCTGCAAGGGGTTGTTGGTTGTCAGCTGAGGACCATCATGGAGAATTGTTTTCTCCTAGGAATATCACCAACAAAATGGTGGATAGAAGTCCCACTCCCCCATCCACATATATCACTCCCCTTCTTCTCATTATAACCCCATTCATTGTTCCTCTCACCTGGGTCCACATTCCTCCACTGGGTTCATAAAGGGCTAGCCTTCCCTCCCCTTTTTCCACACCCTGGGTCGGGAATGGAACAATGCCCGGAGGTTCATGCAAGTAAAAAGAAAAGAAAAAACATAATTGGCCACATTTAACAGGAAAATGTAATCCAAAATGCAAAATATGGCTGGGACAAACATATTTAGCACGTGGGAAAAAGAAAATACATGGGCTCTACGCCATTTCCATGACCATCACCCTGGTTCCTGTAGGCCCTAGATGAGCCTCCTCTATCATTTATGAACCCATGATTGTCCCAAACCCTGGTGGTAAATTAACCACCCCACCTTAAAGGGGGTATCCATTGCTATACTTTACACATCATGCTCTCATCCCTTAAGCCCCAAGCAGTTGACCAAATAAAAATCATAAAAGGAAAAAAGCATATGAAGAAGTCGAAAAATCAAGGCTGAGGTAACTCATGTACCACGATTGCTCCCTCCTATATATTATTTACCCAAGTGTGGACTTCCCTTTATTAGCTACCCTTGTACTCTAGCATGTGACCCAGGATTTCCCCTTCATCCCTTACTTGGTTGCATTACTTTATCACATGCCACCACCATTTGAAGGATGTACCAAGGACATACTATCCCACTCCCTTGGAGCTTGGAGACATTAGCACATGCTAAAAGCCACTATGGAAGGGCATGCCATTATGAAGTGACCACATGTTGTCCATGGTTTGTAAACTCTTAAACTTGATTTCTTTAACAACTTGGTGTACTAGAAGGCAAGGGGATGCATTGGATCTTATGTAGGATTACAGATGGTCTCCATCTTGGGTTTTGGTCTCCCTATATGGCGTCCTAACCCTCCATTGGGCTACATTGGCACATGTAGGGTATGTAGAGAGTCATGTGCCTCCATAACAGTAGACAACATTCCATGGATCCTCGAAGATATTCAAATATTGCTTGAGATTCACCTATTGTATGAGGAAGATGCACCTAGTTCACCATGCCCAGCTGACCCCACAGTTATACCATGCAATTGGCAGACGACCCAAGACCTTTATGATGATGTGGCATCACTTATACCATCATTTGAGCCCTTATAGATGGTCTATAGTTATATTCTACCTGTTTGGAGACCCATGAAGACACTTGTGTGCCCCCACACCCATTTGGGAGTACCACAGGTTCATTATTTGGAAAACAAGGGGCCAACCCCTTGCCCACTCCTTTTGGGAGTCCTATGTCACACTATGGCACCTATGGACTTCATTAGGCCTCATCTAAAGCCCAACGGCATGTGTTATTGATCATTCAACCCTTTGAGAGGATTATTCTTTTGATTATAAGCTAGTTTGGTGCGCTTGTCACGAAGAGTTAGTTATCTTGTACATTATTTTATTTTAGGGGCTCAATTAAGCGTAATTAGGCAAATCAAATTAATTTGTACATGTATAAATACAAGTGATGTGATTTCATTTTAGCATCATCACTTGGATTGGACTTGTATCTCTTTAGAGAACTTCCCTAACCTTCTTGGAGGATGAATTTTTGGAGCATGGAATAAATTTTGATGTTTGGATTATTTTCTCTTGTCTTGGATCTTCTTTATTAACAAAGTCTTGATGGTTGGATATACTCTTAATACATGTAAGTGCAACTTAATGCTATTTTCTCTTTCTAATTCTATCACATACATTGTTACTAGGATTTAGCTATACTAGGGCTAATTTGCTGCATCTATTTATACGAGGTTGTGGAAATTCGCTTTCTAGATAGTGATGCTTCATCTATGGGCCATGTATTATGAATGAATGTTCCTAGAGATTCTTCTTCACTAAAATTCATCTTGATAAGCCATCTATTTTTCAAAACGAAATATAAAGCTCTTAAAGTTGCTTTTGTTGTTGCCCTAATGTTATGTGAAATTGTCTTTGAGGCTTCCTTGACATAGAAAATTCAATATCCATTGTCATAATTATTCTTGAATCCAAATCTCCCAAAAGTATTAGGCACTAGTCCACCATAAATGTGATCACTTTAAACTTATTTTCCTTCTCTCACCTTTTCTTTTCTAGTTTTAGCCCTCTATGTATCCTAGGGCATCATTTATCTTGCAGACCACACACTGAAAAAATTGATCTCTTGGCATCCTCTACGTTGGGGTTTCTCCTAGGCACCCTCCAATTTTGAAGCAATCTTGATGGTGGGATTGTGAGATACCTCAAACCCTAGCCTCAAGATCAATATTTCCCTTGGTTTCCTTAGACTAAAGGACCTCATTAGGATCCTCACCTTGCCTTGTATTGAAATTTCATTCTTTGGTCCCTTTCTCTCTTCAGATTGGGTCAAGAAAATGATTGGTTGCTAAACCCTCCCCCGTTGACCTAACCCCATGTCCCCTTGGTCCCATGTGGTTAGATACATTATTGAGGATAATTCTTCAAAGATCACTTGGAATCCAAACCTTCACAAGAATTTTAGGGTTTGTAGGCCTCCATTATAAGATGCATACCCTAAACTTAAACCTTTGAAAATCTCCTTGAGCCCTTCCTTTAGAGCCTTTAACATTGCCTTCCAAAGCAAGCAACCTATGCATTTGAGCCTCTCTTATGAATAGGCCCCTTAGGTTCACCTCTCACCCTATCATTGATCTATTCTATTCAGTGGTCCTTATTATACCGACTCTCCTCCCATCGGTGAAAGTCCGTAAAGGGTAGGGAGCCATAGCCAAGGTAATAGTGAGATATTGCTCCATTGTTGCTCTTAATTTGGTAGTAGCCCTCCAAGGATACCCTCTTTCGATCCCTACTAGTTTGAGTGGTAAACATTTCTGGCACCGTTGTCGGGGACACAAGACATGTGTTTGCTCCCCATATGACATATTGACATATCATTATTAGAGACTACATTGGAAGAATGAAGCCTTGGTTCTGCATTGCACTCCAAAGTTAATGCTTTTAGGGTTAATAAAGCATCTATGAAGGTAGTTCATTTCACCCTGGTGACTCCATTTTAATCCTAATATGCAAAATCATGCAAAATGGACTATCAGAAAAGGGAGATTTATCTTGGTCCTACATTTACAAAACTCAATGACCAATACATTCGAGAAGTGCAAAAGAATATGGATAAATATGCAAAGTCTTATCAAAATATATTGGAAGGTATGGATATGGAATTAATGCTCAGGTTTTATAGGTTACAACAAGCGCAATTCGACACAGTGAGGTGTTCCTATGATGAGGATCCTAGTCTTCTCCTTGACTTTGCTCACTTAAATTGTGATTTGAATATTCTAGATAACCTGATCAAAGACAATATTATAACTAAGTATAAATTCCTACAAAGGGTAATCAATTGGATGGTCAAGGTGATATCAAAGAAATCTCAAGTGTAAGTGAGGATGATGAGCACGGGAATATCTCTTCTAATGATGATGAGGAGTTGGATCTTGTAAGACTCCAAATCACGCAAGAAAGAATGGATGAATATAGTAGGTCATGTAGAGGGTTAGTAAGGGAATGAAATTCTAATGAAGTATTCTTTAATTTTCACGAAGAAGAGTTGAAGCTTCATAATGAAATGTGAATATAAAGAGCACCCCACTAATGCTCTCCTCCTAGAATTATATTACCAAAATCATGTAACAAATACCTTAGCTATTTTTCTTCAAGAGAAAAACGAAGAAGAGTCATCCCACTTGTCAACTAACCAAGATGAAGATACCCTTGAGGATCTAGTTGATGAGTAGGAAGATGGGTTCTTGTTGGGTCCACATGATCAATGGGATGATTTTGAGAACACGTGTATTAAGGATGACGAGGTTATGGAAAGTAAAGTTGAGGTTGACCTTACCTTTTTCGAAGGTATCACTCCTGATAACTCTCCTTTTGAGAACCTTGAGGAAGCTGATCCCATGAGATCCTTGGAAGATGACATTGAATATTATTTCCACATTGAAAAGGAGAAATGGAAAATTGTTGGGACTCAACTTGATTGTGCTCCCATTTATGATAACGACAAAGAGGATGGGGGTGAGATTGGTTTTCCCTTTCTCTCAAGAATTACTTATGATGAAATATCCATAAATACTCTTGGGAAGGAGAACTATTATTTTCCTTAGCATGAAAACGGGTAGTTGGAAGTAATTGATTCTCCTTTTAGGGAAAACCAAATTTTTTATTCCAATAGTAAGGAAATCGATAAGGCTCCTACCTATCCTCCTTATGATTCTATATTCAAAACACCTGACCATTTATATTATGATTTTGGGGAAGAGAAACCTATTGGATAGAACACTCCACCCTCCCATTTGCCTTCTTATCTTATTCATCATTTTTCGAATGATTCCTGCACCTGTTCTCATATTATCTCAAGTGACCTTGAGCATTTTCCTCTTTCTGAGTATAGTGTCAAGGAAGAACCCCTCATTAAATATTCTTCATCTCATTGGGCACCCGCTCAAGATCATGATCAATCTATAATCTCCACTTTCTAGTGTGATCATCATGGGCAACCTACTTCTGTTTATCCATCTCATCAATCTCCTTTTCCTACTAATCATACCCTATAGAGGCCATAAAATATGACATAAATGATAAAGACCATAATGGAAATAATATGCTCGAAGTTTCCAACCATCAAAATTTAATGCGCCTAATCATTGACATATCTATATTTTGTTTAGAATAGAGGAACGCATGGACTATATTACATCCTTTTCTTACCTCTTCTCACGTGATCATCTATGTGTGGGTATTCTATTTTCCTACCTCCCACCAAGCTTATCATCCATATGATTCTGTCCACATTTCACTTTGGAATTTGCTACATGAGTAATCATATAGGCCATCATATTTATATTGATTTAATGATATGTTGGTTGCATTGGCTTTATGATTACACTTAGTATTAGTTTTGTACCATATGCATGTTAAGGTAGGATGCATTGCATGTTGATTTTCATTAACAACATATGATACTCTCATGCTAGAATAATTTCATTTAGATTTAAAATTGCATTTCAAAATTTATTTTCTGTACAAATCGATTTTATGGGTCTAATCCAAGCATGTGCGATCATGAGACGTCGTGAAAACATGCTTCCATATGCCTTTCATCTATGACATGTGCAAGTAACCGGTCTACGGTCAACCAAGAGATTGTTGGTTTTCTCATGACCTCCCATTTGAGTGGCTTCGCCCACTTTTCGAGAGATCACGTCCCAGTTGGAGCCAGATGTTACCCACCATTTTGTTGGTGATATCCCTAGGAGAGTTTTTTTTTTACAAGATGGTCCTCAGCCGATAGCCAAGAGCCCCTTACATCTACCAACTAGCTTGTTGTGCCATTTCTCCCCCACCTGAGCCATCCATGTGGTCCCTCACCCATCTATCATGATCATATATTTGAATCTGGACCTCCTAAACCTAAAGGTATGCCTTGTCATTTGGTAATTGAGTATTGTAGACTGTAGTTTACTTATCATGGAAACTTTTGTGCATGGACTAATGGGGGGATTCAACGGAAAGAGTGGGCTAGTTCTATGCTCTTGTCCCCTATGACTCTTTTGGATGTTAACCTTGGACCTCAGTCCTGTGGGACTTCTTTTACTGACCTATGGGCTTTATGGATGGTACAATGTGGGAAACGCTTATTTTTGTTGCATGGTCCCATTCCCCCATCCACATATATCACTCCCCTTCCGCTCATTCTAACCCCATTCACCATTCCTCCCACCTAGGTCCACATTCCCCCACTGGGTCTATTGACCACTTGAGTGGAACCTAATGATTATATGAAGACTCCATGCCCAAGGATGTACCAAGGGACACTTGTACCATCAAATATCATCAGAATACCATAGTTTTTAAACTCTACTTCTATTTCTCATTATCGTTTCTTCTACCCAGATTCCACACCCTATGGGGAATTGTAATAAGTGATGTTAGTAATGATGGTTTTTCAGTCGGCAATAGGTGGGATTGACCCAGCGGATTCCAATCTTGTGTCCTTTAATCATAAAGGATATGACCCTCAATTACCAGCTCAACTCGCTTTCCTTATTCAAGTGAAAGCCCTCAACAAAACTGTTTATCGAACAATTATTAATGAGGGGGAATCTACGAGCTACAAATCAAGGTGAGTTTTGGGACGCGATGGCCAGATTTTTGAAATCCCTCAGCAGTGCCAACTCAAGGCTCTCAATCATTGGGGCAGAGGTCGAAGGGAAGCCCTGCATGCGCCTGCGCGTTAGGATAATCGACTCACGGTCTTGGATTTCCTCTGAAACGGATCGATTCCTGGCGGCAGTGCAAGCCCTCTCAAGCTGTCGGATCCGCGCTGCCGCTGCCCTCAGAGATCAGCATTTCTTTGGATCGGTGTCGGGCCTGGTCGAGGGTCACACTGTTTTCGACCTCTCCTTTTGGGTCTGGCCTGGATACTCCATCGAATATTGTTTGGCGCCCAGGCACCACCTCCCCGCTGCCTACGAAGAACGCTGCCATGAGATCGTATGGGTCGCCCTCGGAGATGGTAAGGCGAAGCCCTGGCTAGGGTCGAAGGCCGATTACTCATGGAGTTTCATGGCTGGGGATAGCGCTGGTGGCAACATCATTCACGCAGATAGCTCGAGGAATCCTGCATGCAAGGTTGAGGGGCTGCAAGTTGCAGATCCGACCCATCTGAAAATAGTAAGGCCCAATCTTGACAGATCTGGGCCGGATCTGAGAGCCATACATTGTAGATCTGGGCCGGATCTAATCATTTGGCACAAGATCTAGGATTACACAGCTCCCAGGCAACAGCTCAGAAGGAACAGGCAGCGGCTGAGAAGAGGATGCACAGATCCCAGCGATCTAGTCCATATCCGAGCTCAGAATCGATGCTCTCGGATTTCTCTGCTCTCGACTGAGCAAATTCGATCCTCCTTCACCTGGGCGCAGTACTTTTCCAGAGGACCCACAGATCCCTTCGAGGCAGATCCGCGTGAGGGCAAAATTTATCTCAGGCAGAAGACTTCTTCTCTCATACGGAACCCCCGGCGTCAAGAGGCAGAAGACCCAAAAGTCTCTGGCCCCAAACCACTCCAGAAATATTCTAATAATTCCTCTACCCCCTTTCAGATCCAAATAGTACAGATCTCTGGCAAAACCGTCATGCAATGGGTAAATCCAACAGATCTGGTACAGAATCTCAAAGCTAATCTGGAGCGTAGGCTTGGGATCCCCTCAGGCATTCAGAGACTTATTTTTCAAGGTAAGCAGCTCGAAGATTCTCTTCCTCTCTCTTCTTACAACATAAAGGGCAACAGCTCTCTAGTGTTCTCCTTTTGTTTGAGAGGAGGAGCTGCAGGGCAATCCTCTTTTGCTCCGCCAAACTCCTACAAAGCTGCAGTCCGCCCTGAGATGCCAGAAACTCCGGAACCTCCCAGACCCAAGCCTTTCTTGGTTGACAAATTGGAGGAAGTTCCCTCTGTCGAGATTTCCTACCCTGATCTTGCAAATGACACCCAAAAATTTGCTGAAAGGGCCATCTTCTGCAGATTCAATGGGCTCTGGCCACGCTCTCAGGAGCTTTATGACTGGATTAAGGAAAAATGGACTGATCGTTGCAAAGTTTATTTCTGTGCAAAAGGATATTTTATAGTGATGTTTGATGACCTCGAGCACTGCTACAAAGCCCTGGACGAAGGACCTTGGTTCATGGGCCCAGCTGGCCTCTTCCTAACTCCATGGTTTCCAGACTTTGACCCGACTTCAACAGTCATCACTAAAGCCCTGGTATGGATCAGACTCCCAAATCTCCCAGTTCATCTATGGCGCACTGAAGTATATAGGAAAATCGGCAACGCCTTGGGGCGCTTTTTAACAGGAGATTCCGAGAGAGCGAGGCAAGGGCTCTATACATATGCCAGAGTTTGTGTGGAGCTTGATTTAAGCAAGGGACTACCAGAATACATCAATCTCAAGATCAAGGACTCTGTATGGACCCAGTACATAGAGTACGAAAACACGGCCTTCCGATGCCGCCACTGTCACCTAACAGGACACTTGCACAACTCCTGCCCATCGCTGTCAGCAAGAACGAAAAGGGGCCTCTTCGCTCATTCCAAGCCCAAGAGTTGGGCTCCCTATCCACCGCCGCCAGCTGGAAGCTCCCGCTCCCCAAGTATGGAAAAGAAGGAAAGCGAATCAGAACCAGATCAGATGCCTTAGCCGATGGATCCGCCCCCGGACAATATGGGGCACACCTATGTCACAGCTAGCTCCCAGAAGCGTCCCCATGAGACTTCTTCCTCAGAATCAGAGAAGGAGCCCCAGGAGAGAGAGAACTCCAGTCTTCAATTTGTCCTAGCCCATTCTCCCCATGATGGCTGGACAAAAGTAAACAAAAAGAAAGGGAAAAAACATTGTGGTGCAGGTTCTGACCCGCTGGGGTAACATCCTGTTAGTCAGTCTTGCTTTCATTTCTTCTGCTGCAGCTCTGAGATTGTTTCCTTCCTCCGAGATCGAGGTTGATGAGTCCATCATTTCCGGTCTGTCGGTCTCTTGCTCTTCCTATAGCTCTGTGTTGGTATCTTTCCTCCGGGACCGAGGTTGATGCATCCATCATTTCCGGTCTGCCGGTTTTTGCTTTTCCTGATTGTACTATATTTTCCCTAATAGATTTAGTCTTTACCGAGAAAAAAAAAATGATGGTTTTTCAGTCTATAATAGGCCTAGGTAGCTTAGGACCCTTCTAACAAGTGATTATTAATTTGGGAGGTTTTTTTCACTTGGTTAATTATCATCTCCCTACCAAGACTTAATGATAAACCGGGTTTTTTCCTCCAAATTTACCCCAAAGCCTGAGTATGGCTTGATGATGAGGCCTTTGGTGAGTCTTAGTGTCTAGAGTTGATTTATATTATCATACTCGATCACACACAAAAAAATTGAGAAATTTGGTTAAGTCTAGGTAGTCATTTTTTATTTTTTAGATTTCCCACAAGACAAAAATTGCAATAAAAATTGCATATGTAATGTAATAATTGTTGTCTAGAGAAGTTGTATGGGGTATGAGTAATAAAAATTGCACCTATCACCCTCAACCTTCTACTATGACACTTTGAGAGTATGATAATGTGTTATGGACCCTCAAAACCCACATTTCCTTAGTTTATTGGAAATTGTGGCATTTAATTAGACTAGTATTAAATAAAATAGGGAGAAATAAATTAGTACATGGGACAATGTGACTTGGAAATTATCCTAAGTAAAATAGTTGAGTCAAGGAACATGTGGAGGATGAATGAGCACACTACATCATAAATACACCATTATTTCATAAAATCAAATTGCCCAGAGATAAAACAACAATTGCACATGTGAAAAATCAAATTAATTAGAGGAGCTCATGCACTGAAGCAATACTCAATGGAAAATTTGAACTGAGGATTTCGTGGGGACTTCTCTCGCTGTTAGCTTGAGTGCTTCTACACTTAGCACTTCACTTTGGAGGATTACAAGTTTCACTTTGGAGGACCACGAGTTTCTCTTGGAGGAGATCATGTAGTTCCTAGGATCTACACAGAGCTACCTTGGGACCATATGCAAATATGGCATCACTTAGTTCGAGTTTGCATTTGTTGACTGGAGTTATCACAGTACTTGGATCCACTCATGGATGAGTTTGTTATGCCATATATGGAATTTGATTTCCCTTGCGGTGCACATATGGAATTTGATTTTGCTCTGGTTTCTTTATGTTCTCTACATTGAACTTGACTTATCTTTCCTTTGGATTTTCTCCAAGTTCAGTTCTCACATACATTATTCCTTTGTATTTTCTCTCAACTCTCTATCTAATGAGGCTATGGGCTCTCATGTTGTATCATGTTATGAACTATTGGGCTTGAGGAAACTTTGTCATTTTGTACCCGCATAGTTTCTTAATATAATCAAGACTTTGGGGCTATCTCGCTGGTATTCTCTTGGCATTATGAGGTGATGTCCTTTCATGATATTTAAAATACTTCTTTGATTCTAGCTCTTTGAAAATTATATCTTCTATTCAATATTCATTTCCAAAGCTAGGCAAGTATGGGGGTTCAGTCCCATTATTGAGTTAGTATTTTGCATATTAAATTGTAGTTTAGTTTTGGTTTATTTTTCTTAGTTTCACACTAACAATTGGTTTTGTTTTACAGCCCATAGGCTTGAGCATTTAGCAAAAATGAGCTAGAGGAGAAGCATTGGGAAACTACTCACTTGCATGTATGCAGGACCCCCTCATGCTATTCAAGGACTGATTTCTAGGTTGGTCGTAAGCATTTGGGGGAGAGCTACAAACTCATCTAGGTCATCGGCCTTTTGAGCCTTGTAAATCTCTTTTGGAGATTTTTTCCATATTCAAGCTTGTTGTTATATTTTTTGGGGAGAGTCTAGCTTTGTTAAATTCCTATCTTTGTAAAGATCTCTCTCATATTGTGGGCAACCATCTTAGAGGCATTTTTACCCATTTCAAGAGCTAATAAAAGATATAAAAAAAAATTTGAGGGAGCTTGGGATTTTTCCCATGGCATCCCCCTTCCTCACTCAGAGGAGGGATTTTTGTGGGTGGACTAATTTTTTCTTCTAGTTTTTCTTAGCTTTCTAGCACTTAATTTCATTTTGTGCATGCTTAAAATTAACACATTTCACTCCACATGCAATTTTTCCTATTCTTGTATTTAAAATAATACTCACATGCATAAGCTTCAAACTTGTAAACTTGGGCAAATCTTATCTCACGTGTAAACACGTCATAGTTTGGAAATTTTTAATTGTTTCATAATTTCCTCAAGTTCATGCTTTGCTGCTTGGTCAATTTATACTATATGCCATGGAAACTATTGGAGCACTATCATTTATTTGAAACAAGTGTATCTTAAAAAAATCTATTCCATTTTACTTGCATGTTTTCCATTTAATGGTGCAAACCTAAGAAATTGGATCTGTTCCCCTGCCCTCTCATGTCTCTAATCAGGTGAATCAGACACGATTCAGTCAGATTTGTGTCCTTCATATCGTGTTTGGATCATGTCCCGATTCTGGGACATGAGTCTTGAAAAGGGGCTCCCGCGTGACGTTAAAACACTGATTTGGCCATTCTATTTGCACATTTACCTTTTCTCT
>APFE030923053.1:31109-68298 GCA_000404065.3 Pinus taeda | reverse complement strand
AAGATAGAGATTGAGAAGTTCAATGGTCAGAGTTTTGAGTTGTGGAAACTCAAGATGGAGGATCTGTTGGTGGATAAAGATCAGTGGATCATGGTAGATCTGGGTACTAAACCAACAGGAGTGACCGATGAAGAATGGAAGAAGCTTGATCAGAAGGCAAAGAGCACAATACAATTGTGTGTCTTAGATTCAGTATTGATGAATGTATCAGGCGAAGCTACGGCAAAGGTTGTGTGGGACAAGTTAGGGACTTTGTACCAATCTAAGTCTCTGGTGAATAAACTATTCCTACGGAAAAAGTTGTATAACCTGAGGATGAAAGACGGAGACTCAGTGACAGAGCATCTGAATGCGTTTAACACTGTGGTAAGTCAGTTATCATCTGTTGATATTAAAATTTCAGATGAAGATAAGTGCATCAGTCTGTTGTGTTCTCTACTAGATTTGTGGGATAGTTTGGTTATTGCAATAGGTAGCAATGCAACTGCTTTGCAGTTTGATGAAATAGTCTCAGCCTTGCTGACGGAGGAGATGAGACGAAAAAATATGGACAACCAAAATGGTGATGCCTTGTCTGTACAAGTACGGCCCCAGAAAAGAAATAAAAATAAGTCATCGAGTGGGAGATCTAAATCTAGAGGGAGATCTAAATCTTCAGGAAAACCTATAAAGGTGGTGTGCTAGAAATGCGAAAAGGAAGGGCACTTCAGAAGGGAGTGTAAATCTAAAGCTCCTAATAAAGGAAAGGGGTCTGATGGTGCTCCTTCTGCAGAGGCGAAAACCACCTCAGATGAAGGTGGGGATGTGTACTTGGCTTCTTCAAGTACATATGTAGATTATGAGGCATGGTTGATTGACTCAGGTGCATCCTTTCACTTCACTTCCCATAAAAAGTGGTTTTGTGAGTATGAGAAACATGATGGTGGTGATGTCTTTTTGATGGATGACAGGAAGGCTAGAATCCTTGGTCGCGGAAAAGTAAAGTTGAAGTTGCAAGGTGGAAGGGTTAGAACACTTCCGGGTGTTCTGCATATTCCTGCATTAGCCATAAATTTTATTTCTGTAAGCAAGATGGATGATGCAGGTGTAAAAACAATGTTCAAGAAGGATACCTGCAAGATGGTTCGGGGAGCACTGGTATTGACCCAGGGAGTTCAGATTGGAACTCTGTACAAGCTGCAAGGTAGCATGGTTGTTGATGGGTGCAACAGTTCTGTGGTTCCTGAAAGTGGATCAGAAAATCTAATGGTCTCTGGAGAGAAGACCATGCTGTGGCATCAAAGGCTTGGACATATTGGAGAGAAGGGTCTTCTAATACTTCATGGTAAAGGTATGGTAGAAGGTATGAGTAATAGCTCTCTGGATTTTGATTTCTGTGAAAATTGTGTATATGGGAAGCAAAATCGGGTGAGTTTCCCCTCTGGTGGTAAGAGGGCGAAACATATATTAGAGTTTGTGCACAGTGCTGTGTTTGGCCCTGTGAAGGTTCCATCACTAGGTAAGTCTGTATACTATGTATCATTTATAGTTGACTTCTCAAGGAGTACATGGATATATTTCCTTAAGAAAAAATCTGAAGTCTTTGACATGTTTAAAGAATTTAAGGCTCTGGTGGAAAACCAAACAAAGAAGAAGATAAAGGTGATAAGGACAGATAACAGTGGAGAGTTTTGCAGTAAGGAATTTGAAGAATTCTGTAAGAAGTGTGGTATATCACAACAGAAGACTACTCCATATACACCTCAGCAAAATGGAGTTGCAGAAAGAATGAACAAGACGTTGATGGAAAGGGCAAGAAGCATGCTAAGTGGTGCCAGGTTAGGACAGGAATTCTGGGCAGAGGTGGTGGAGACAACATGTTATCTGGTCAATGGATCGCCTTCATTAGCGTTGGAAGATAAAACTCCACATGAGGTATGGACTGGTAATAAACCTTCTCTTTCACATCTGAGGGTATTTGGATGTGATGCATATGTACATGTTCAAAAGGAGAACCGAACCAAGTTGGATAGTAAATCTGAAAAGTGCATTTTTATTGGGTATAAGGATGGTTTAAAGGGTTAAGCTTTAGAACCCAGTAACAAGGAAGGTTGTGTACAGCCGAGATGTGGTGTTTAGAGAGGTGAAAGATGTTATTAAACATGAAGTCCAACCAAAGGAACCTGAGAATATAGAGTTTAAGCTAAAGGAGTAAGAATAAGACTCTACAGTAGAGGAGGAATCAGAAGATGAAGAGCCACAAACTCCAGGTGTGAGAAGATCAGTTCGAGAAAGAAGGCACCTAGAAAGGTATAGTCCATCCGCTTTCTATTCAAATTTTGCTTTATCTATTACTGATGATGATCCCAAAACTGTGAAAGAAGCAATAGATTCAGAGGATGGAAAACTCTGGAAAGAGGCCATGGTTGATGAAATGACGTCTTTGCACAAAAATGAGGCTTGGGATCTGGTGGAGTTGCCGCCTGGAAGGAAACCCATTGGCAGCAAATGGGTGTTCAAGAAGAAGACAAATGTAGAAGGAAAGGTGGAGAAATACAAAGCTCAGTTGGTAGCAAAAGGTTATTCCCAGGTGTCGGGAATTGATTTTGGTGATATTTTTTCTCCTGTTTCCAAGGTAACTTTTATTAGATTACTTTTATCTGTTGCTGCTGCTTTTGATTTTGAGGTAGAACAGATGGATGTGAAGACAACTTTTCTTCATGGGGATCTGGAAGAGGAGATCTACATGAAGTAACCTGAAGGTTTTGCGATGAAGGGTAAGAAAGAACTGGTATGCAAGTTAAAGAAGTTTTTGTATGGGTTAAAACAGTCACCAAGGATGTGGTATCATAAATTTGATACATTTATACG
Organism: Pinus taeda; assembly: GCA_000404065.3. Lineage (NCBI taxonomy): Eukaryota > Viridiplantae > Streptophyta > Pinopsida > Pinales > Pinaceae > Pinus > Pinus taeda. Next base: position 65,448 of record APFE030923053.1, on the reverse strand, counting down.
GGGACTTGGCTTCACCAGAAGCAAAGTAGATCACTTGTGGTGTATTTTAATTAATTGGGGCCGTGTTATTTATTTAGTCTTGTATGTGAATGATATGTTGCTGGTTGGAAATGACAAAGAAATTATCCAGGATTTGAAGACCCAATTGTCCTCCAAATTCGACATGAAAGATCTTGGTGCTGCAAACTATATTTTGGGTATGGAAATTAAAAGGGATCGGACAAAGAGGAAGCTCTGGTTAAACCAGAGGAAGTATGTTGAGACAATATTGCAGAGGTTTAATATGCAGGATAGTAAACCGATGAAGGTTCCTATTCCTGTAAGCGTAAAGTTATCTGCTGAACAGTGTCCCAAAACACAAGAAGAGGAAGAGGACATGTCTCGTCTTCCATATGCAAGTGCAGTGGGTAGCGTGATGTATGCAATGGTCTGTACTAGACCAGACATTGCACATGTAGTGGGAGTATTGAGTAGGTTTATGTCAAAACCAGGAAAGGAGCATTGGACAATAGTGAAGTGGGTTTTCAGGCTTTTGCGTGGCACTAGTGATTATGGTTTGTGCTACCAAGGAAGACCAGGATTGGACAAAGTGTTGGATATTCATGGCTTTGTTGATGCAGACTGGGCTGGAGATTTGGATCAAAGAAGATCTACAAGTGGGTATGTGTTTAACCTATTTGGAGGTGCAATCAGTTGGATGAGTAAGAAACAATCTGTAGTGGCACTATCAACTACAGAGGCAGAATGCATGGCAGCCACTCATGTAAGCAAGGAAGTAGTTTGGTTGCAGAGATTGTGTTCAAGTATTGGGTTAGTACAAGGAGCTATAAGGATAGATTGTGACAGCTAAAGTGCAATTTTTTTGGCAAAGAACCCTGCTTATCAAGCAAAGAAAAAACACATTGATGTTCAGTATCACTTTGTGAAAGATATGATAGAAGACAAAAAGGTGTTGCTAGTAAAGGTGGACACCTTGAAGAATACTGCAGATGCATTGACAAAATATGTGAGCTTTGAGAAGTTCTCTTGGTGTAGAGAAAAAATGGGCGTTGCATGGTTGGATAAATGACTAATCTCTCTTGTGGTTCCCTGTGGAAAGAAAACAACAAGTGGGAGAATGTTGAGTTGTGTTATATTCTTTCTATGACTAGCCCACGTAGTTAACCACGGGGTTAAGGGGGGCGGGGGAGGGGTGGAGCCCCCCTTTCGTTGTGCCAATTGCGTAGCAGTGGGGTAGGGGGGCGGTCACAGGGGGTTTGAGGGGTGCAGGGAACCCCACTCTATGGGGTCCGGGGTCGCGTCCTGGAAAATTTTGGTTTTGGAACCTATGTTAGGTTGGGCGGACCCACCTATGGTTTTGTGCATGATTTTCGCACATGTTTTTAGATGCGATGGTTTTCGGTCCATGGTTTTGGACGCGATGGTTTTCGGTCCATGGTATTGGATGCTTCAACATGTATAAATATGTATTATAACATTGAAAGGAAATAATGAAAAATCAAGCTCGTAGTCCCGGTTTTGGGATCTAGTGGAAAAATCTTTGTGTATATGTGTTATGCTCTCGCATTATTTATTTTCTGTGTTTTAGAATTCGTATGTAGGTAATTTTTGTACAATTTTAAAACCTACAACTTGCTTCTCTGATGATGATATTAGGTAAACAACATATGAGGATCTTCTTGTATTCTACGAGGAGCAATGGGTCGTATATCACCAACATAGGATATACAAGATTAGAACAATATAAACTTGTAAAGAAGGTTTCATCATGGACTCCAAGGGAAATGCCAAAGTCAACTGTCGAAAACAATTGTACTTATCGAAGATAATGTGAAAATAGAATAAGGCCAAGATGGTTGGAAGATTAGGACCAACAAAAGTGTCTCTACTCAAAATCCATTTGATTTTTTGTTAGGCTAGCCATCTCAAAGAGTATGAAGTAATTCCCATTCGAGCCCTAGTAAAGTTAACTGAAGAGTATGGAAACGACAATGTATTTGGAAGTGAAGTTGGTCCTTTTGTTATACACGGCTCTCCCAGTTTTCCAAAACCAAATGCATTGGAAGATGAAGTGTATTGCAACCTTTTTCATCCATGCTTCAAATTAGCACTTTGAATTTTTCCAAACTCAAGTCCACTGTTACATAATATGCCCAAATGAATTTAAATGAATTCTCGAGTTTTATAGGAAAAGTCATGATAATTCAACAACAATAGCTAATTATGAATCTGTAGACCATTGAAGAGAGGCAAAAAGTAGGATTCCTTAATAACAATATGGGAATATTGATGTAACTAAAAATGTTGTTGATGCAGATAGTCATCTATCAAGGATAACAAGTGGGAAAACACCTTACAGTGGAGCTAATCAAGCAAATTCTCTTGGAATCCTTATTTCTCAGAAATAATTATATGGCAGACACATACAAAACATCACATTATTTCTTTTCACTTTCTACATTTGGGAGCAAGAGCAATGTAACAAAATCAAGATGAGGTTTATGTTATGCAATTGAAAGTTGGATATTGATGATGCAGGATTCAATTGTAGATATTATTTCTACACAAGTAGAGATTGTCGTTGTTCCAAGCTCAGGATATCATCAAATAAAAGAAGTGAAATAACCTCCTCACAAGTTATTCTCAAAGTTTATCCTCTAATCATACATTGAGATATGAGTAAGTTGATTGCATTAAAAATGTTTAAGATTTTGTTTTGTTTTATATATATTTGGATGAAGTTTGGTCTAAAGTTTGCATTAGTTGTGCCAAGGGTTGGAGCTTGAGTCGAGGTTGTTGTAAATTTTGTGGCTACTTGATGATTTGTGATGTATATATGTGTGTGCTACAATTATTTTGAGAAATATTGTGACTGCGCTAATCTACAAATACTAGCAATATGCGTGACTTGAACTAATGTCTTGAGCCAACTTTAAATGCATAGAGGGGACATGGTTGAACTTTGTATAAACTAAATTCAGTTGAAGGAAAAGATGAGACTCAACATTGAAGTCCTTATCCATACTTGGAAGATTCATTTATATAAATGAGGGGAACTTTTATAGCCTTGGATGGTTTTGAAATGTTGCATGGAGGCCTCTATATCCACATGTGGACAAAGACTTGGAATGCTACTTGCTTGTTTCATGGAGAAAATATTCCCTTTAGAGACCCTTTGAAGGCTAAAATACCCATTTTGAAGCCCTACATTCATCATTGAAAGAGGATCGTGTTTTGGCTTGCATGACTTGTGGAGGCACATATCCTTGAAGGTTAAACAATGCATTTTGAAGCACATTTGTCCATGTTTGGAGGATTGAATTGCATGCTTCTTCAAGCAATAAAAATTGAAGGTCCCGTGGAGGCTGGATGTTGCATGCTAAGCCCCTATTCCCCTCATTTATGGATATGGGCCACTTTTGATGGCTTGCACTCCTTGATTTTGTGCAAGTGACTTAAGAAGCCATTTTTTGTATTTTAGAATAATCAACTAGAGAAGAGGGTGCATAAACCCTCCATAGGATAGATTAAATTATTTTACTCAAAAGCATAATATTTTATTGTAAAACAAAGTTGAGCATCTCCCTAAAAATAGAGATGCTCTTCTTCTCATTTTCTCATGGTTTGATTGGGGGAGAAATACTTCAGCAAGTTTGAAAATTCTGAAATTTGTTGTTCTTTTGTCTTGGATTTGGTGCTATGGATGCATGACTAATGAACCTCATTGAATAAATGTTTTGTGGTTGAATTTTTGGAATTTATTGATAATTGATGGGTAGGGTTTTGTGGATGAGCGATGATTATTGATTAAGTTGTCTCTCTAAGCCTTGTGGATTTATCTGTTTAATGTATAGAGTGTAAAATGTGATTATCTATTGGTGGGGGTGCATTCTCTTTATATTTTTATTAGATAAATCCTATCTTTTAAATCCTAGGAATACTTTTAGTGGAGAACCTTCCCTTGAAGTTGCCTTGGAGATTGTAAAAGACATAGGAGGATCTTATTGGGTTAGTTGTGGAAAACCTTAATCATCACCATATAAGAGGATCCTCTAAGGTTAGTATTGAACAAACTTAATTATCATTGGATATCTATTATTTAACTCCTCAAGCGAGACTTATTTGACCCCACATGCATAATGAAAAGAATCGAGTCTTTGTTCTTACCATCACATTTCATATTTGAAACTCTTTCAAAGCCATTTCACTAGGTTTACCCTTGATGTCACCCTGAGCTTCATTGCCTTAAAACCCTATAAATATTAACGTAAGGAAGCCCCCCTTGAGCTAGAGGAGAGTTGACCTGAAGTGAGAATATAATTAATGAGGTGAAAATGACCCCCTTTTGATTTTCACTCATATCACACTTGAGATTTTGGAGTTTATCTCAACATACCAACAATGTACACCTCCCATGGAGGACCATAACTAAATGAGATGCATGCATGGTGAAAATTAAGAATGTATAAAATTAAACTAACATGGATTCATAGAAATCCATGGACATCGAATTCCCATGAATAAAACCAAACACAATGATTGCATATAGCATTCATAACACATAATTTTTTATAATAGAAAATAACATTAATTTTTTATATTCATAAACAATGATAGGGAATGTATATTTGAACTAAAAAATTCAAGAGATTTGTTGAATAAGGGTAATTTTCCACCCAACCATAGACACCTAATGTGGATATGACCCCATAGCTAAGTTGTAAGGCCACCCATGTGAAGGAACCAAGCTATAGGCTCCTATCTCACTCAACCCAACCCATTTGCTGACATGCTCAACCAATCTGCTCACTGTAAAGCATTATTGGCATATCATCTAACCATAAAATAGCTAAGGAACTCTCTTCCACTGCTCCACATAACATAAGATGATTTTCCCTTTATTAACTTAATAGACCCTTGGTGATTCTATTTCTTCTAGTTATACTTGGTGTGGGCAAAAGGAGCCCAATATATTGTACTCATTTTTGGATTTTCCTATAAGATAATTAATACATGGCTCTAAAACATCGAAAGAGTAGAAGTTGCGCTGGTTCCTAAATTTCCCAAACTCAATGCTCTCTCACAATGACTTTCTCGAGGAAGTGAGTGACAACTGGGCATCAATCAGAAGGATTTGGAACTCTAATTCCCGCCAGTCCTTTTGGAAATCCAAAGTTAATCTCCAAACTATGGTCGCACAACCATAAGGACTAAATTATTAATACCAACACGCCAATAAATCAAGTCGAAATTTATTATGTACTCATGCATGCTCAATGATATATATATATATGAAAATTAAATTCAATGTAACTATTCACTATTACAATTATATTTATTATTTATTGTTTAATTAATTAATTTATTATTATTATTGTTTATGGTGTAATTTGTAGTATATCTATGGGGGATAGTATGGGGTACAAAGGGAGGTACCCAAGGGAATAATGTAATAATGAGATGGGCCATAGTAATAAATAAAGTAGTTAACCCGTATCATGTAAGGGACCACAAGTAGTTAGCAATAATGTAATAATCCCATTGTATTAGATAGATGGTATTGAAGGAACCATGGTCATAACCCATGGTATTGTATGTATGAGGCATATATAGAGGCTAGAGACTTTCCATTGAGAGATGTCAATGATTATTGTATGAACAAGCATATGGCTTGTGGAGTGTTCTCCTTCCTTAAGGAGTGAATGTATGGTGTTTCCCTACCTTAAGGGTTTGATCAATAAAGAAGCATTTTATATATTCAGATCTTGTTATTTCTTGGGTATATTTGTATTTTCATATATTTGGAGATTAGATCTATTACAAGTGGTATCAGAGCACTTTCTTGAGCAAAACATATACTTTTTTTTTTTGTAGGAACTTTTTGAGGCGGCGATTTTGAAGATCATATATGTACATTTTGGAGAAACATTTGTAGAATCTAATTGCATATCTTGGTTCTTTGCAAAAAATACCCAATTTGAAAAAAAAATCGTTTGAATCGGAGTTCAGATGAGGAAGATATCGTTGATTTAAAAATTAGCTGTGTTGTAGACATTTTTCGGGGCGACGAGTTTGCAGATCAGATATGTACGTTGTGGGGAAACATTTGTAGAATTTAATTGTAGATTTGAGTTCTTTGCAAAAAGATACCAAATTTAAAAAAACAATCCAGTCAAGTCGGAATCCAGATGAGAGAGATCTCGCTGATTTAAAATCCGCTCTTTTTTTTTGTGACGACGGGATAGTTGCAACGCGAATATGAAATTCCAGTGCCTAGATCGTGATTTCTATCACATGAGAAGATGCAAAATGATTGTTCCATTTTCGAAAACAGATCATAATAAAGATTCTAAGAAGTATTGACTGAACTGTGGCCACTTTAAATTTTTGCCAAGTAACTATTTTTTTTTTCAAAACCCTCTTCATGGCTTCTGGCAAGATGTTTTTTTTTCAAGAAAATATGATGACCCTCCTATTGAAGAATTCATAAGCTAGGAAAAATTATCATATGGGGAAAAGTATAAAAATTTAGTATGGCTTGGTTTGGAGGATGATGCTGCCAAATGGTTTAGATCACTTGACATTAAGAAGTTATACAAACTTTCAGATGAAGAATTTGAAAAAGTCTTTTTAAGCAAATGGTCTCATGCTAGAAAACAGGAGAATGAGACATGTAAGGGGTTATTTTCTATTGGTATCTCCTTATTGTAGGTTCATGGATGCATTCAGAAGGAGAAGATCATTGTGTCTATAAATCCTAGTTGCAAGCAAAATCTTATAAATTTTAATTTGGAAAAAAATTGCAAGTTCCAGCAAAACACATGGAAAACACACAGGTTGATAATGAGGATGTTCAAGTTTATAAATATTTGAAGATTTCTATGGATAAGTATGTATTGCATTCTGATTTTTATGCTTCAAATATGGCTAATGTGGATATTGTTTTGGGATACTCTTGGAGGGAATCTGTTGGTACTATCAATATTAATGTGCAGAAGAAATTCCTGAAGCTCTAGTATAAAAAGAAGAAAACTACATTGCAGGATCTTTCCATTAAGACCCAGGCAAAGCCTATGGAGGCAGAAGCACAAATATCTAATGACACTGACACATCAGATGATGAGCCTTTGATGGTCGACCACCAAACACAAACATCAAACTAGGTACTAGAAAAACAGGTAGAGTCCAAAGAGGTTGAAGTAGAAAATGTTACAGGTACTGATACATCAGATGATGAATCCGTGGTTGAAGTAATATTGGAAGATAAACAACAACAAGTGCCATAATATATACCAGATACCAATCAGGCTCCATTAGGTGGTGAATTAAAGAAAACTACACCGTTGGTTAAAACTTCAGCATATCACCACCCACATCACCCTTTAAGAAAACAACCAACATGATGGCAACAAATTAGCCATAAGGACAACAACCCCCACACGACATATAGAGAAGGGAGACGATCCACCCACAACACATCAACACAGAAGAGCCGCTAGGGTCAACTTCCATCTCAAGCGAGCGAGGCACTAGTTAGATCAAGGGTTTGCCTCTCTCTTGGATGGCTAGATGCACGCGCATGGTACCAATGGACTACTCTTTTGAGTAGATCTTATTATTTGTGTTCTTCTTATGTTTCGAGGACGAAACATGTTTAAGGGGGGTGGAATGTAGTATATCTAGGGGGGATAATATGGGGTATAGAGGGAGGCACCCAAGGGAATAATGTAATAATGGGATGGGCCATAGTAATAAATAAAGTGGTTAACCTGTATCATGTAAGGGACTGCAAGTAGTAAACAATAATGTAATAAGCCCACTGTATTAGATGAATGGTATTGAGGGGACCATGGTATTTTATGTATGAGGTCTATATAGAGGCTAGAGACTCCCCATTGAGAGATGTCAAGGATTATTGTAAGAAGAAGCATATGGCTTGTGGAGTGTTCTCCTTCCTTAAGGAGTGAATGTATGGTGTTGCCCTACCTTAAGGGTTTGATCAATAAAGAAGCATTTTATATATTCAGATCTTGTTATTTATTGGGTATATTTGTATTCTCATATATTTCCAGGTCAGATCTATTACATAATTAATGTAATAACTAGATGTGTGACACACACACACACACACACACACACACACACACATTAAAGTATATATAAGTCATTTGTCATTTTACACAAAGCTTTAGAGCTTCATCGATCCATGATTCAGTAAATGCTTCTTCCACTCGTTCTCTTAAATATAGTAGTTGGGGAATCCTTTATTACTTTAGCATTTCCATTTGCTCCGTTGAATTCTTTAATACTTCAATGCCAAATTTACAAGATACATAACTTTAGAGCTTCAGTGATGCATAAGTTAGTAAATACTTTGTCCACTCGTTCTCTATAGTACAATGGTTGAAGAATCCTTTATTACTGTAACATTTCCATTTGTCTTAGGTTAAAATCAAATAGAAAATAGGTCTTATGTGAAATCTTGATGGAATCAAATGTATAACATCTATGATTCTTCCACCACCTTTGTTTTTGGCATAATTATATTTTTCCAAAACTTTTACCACCATGATGGTGAGGTATGATAAATGATTTAAAAATTAAACTTATAAGTACTTCAATATATTTGTATTTGATACTCACTTAGTAAGGAACATTGAATATCAAGAAGGAAAATAATAAAGGCATATAATCTATAAAATTAAAAATGTTGACAAAGTATTAGTTATGGATTTTAATTGATTTTATGGTTATTATTATAATCTTTGGGGTGAATTATATATCTTTTTACACATAATTTACCGGTAAATCAAAAAGATTTGAACTTAACAAGATTATCATTAAGTAAACTATTTAGAACCATTTCATATATGTATTTTATTTAGATAATGTTTTGATATTTAACAAGGGCTACATAGTAGCTAATACTTGGCACTTAGTTTAAATAAAGCTTAATTAAATTAAAAAAATAAAGACATAAAATTTCATCATAAATATAAACAACTAATAAAATATGTGTATTGTGTTAAAAGCTAAACTTAAGAAATAATGATTAACTTAATTTTTATTTATATTTAACAATATTGCATTTTAATATATATGTGTGTTTTATTTTTTCATTAATATATATAAATTTTATAATTAAAAATTATTAAAATGTGTTTTTAATATAGTAGGCCGATCTTAGATTGAAAACATTGAAAACACAAAGAAAAATTAAAGTCATGAAAAGAGAAATAATAGAAAAAAGAAAAATTAAAATAAAATTAAATAAAAAGAAAATAAAAACAAAAACTAAAAAATTAATAACTAATAGAAATGGAAATTACTAAATCAACTCATAATAAAACCTCAACCAATCACCTTACAAATAAATAAATTTAAATAATAATAATAAATTAAATTCACAATATTAAACTATAAATAAACGACATAAATTTTTGATAAAAACAAACCCATAAATAACCAACCCAAAACTGAATAAGAAATACCATACTTATCACAAATATAATAAAAATACAAAAAAACCAACCCATCAAAAAAAACCTTTATCCCCCTCTCTGGGGTCCCTACCCCATCTCTAAGTCGCTCCTCGCCAGAGGTAACTTTACGTACCTCCCCCTTTCCACTAGTCAATTTACCACCTTTTGCCACGTTCATAATGGGGGAATGAACCAAGCTAAAGTGAGTCATTTCCCACTCATATGGGCCCTCTTCGCACTCTCAATTATTTCCCATCCTTCCTTCCTTTCCTATTTTGGCTTATTTGGCCTTCCCGTCAACACTAATATTAAAACAAATATTGAGAAATGATGAGCCTGAATTATTGATGAGCTTGGTGGACCTTTGTTTGTGGTATCTAAGGACATATTACAAATCGATATAGAGAAAATGAGGTCAATATTAGAATGGCTCATATCTGATATAATCTCATGGTGAGGATTTTTCATGGTATAACAACTACTATAAGATGTTTAATGATTAAAGGATTCAACAATATAGGAATGCTAATGACATAATTTATAAAAGCTTAAGTTTCAAGAATAGCACATGGGTACAATAAAGTATTATGATGTTAAGAGAAATGTGACAATGACACTTTTGTTAGTGTTAACATGATCTCAACATATAATTAAAGGATATTTTCATGTGAATGCAATGGTTATTGGTGAACATTGAGTAAGGGAGGAAAGTTAATAGCATTTTTTTAAATGAGATGTTAACAAAGTACATCATAAGTTTTTTTTATTTATCTTTTTGAATTTTATGTAATTGTGCATGTATTAAAACATTTGAGACATTATCTCTTATCAAAAGAGTTCATATTATATATAAAACTTTAATTATATTATATATAAAACCTTAATTAATAATTATATTATATATAAAACCTTAATTGATAAAGTATATATTCAACCGTGAAGTTGAAACAAAGTATATAAAATGGGTTGAATTTATACAAAGTTAACACTAATTTTGAAGCACATGTCCAATAAATAAAATAAGGTTGTAGATGTGTTAAGTAGGAGATCACTAATGTTAATGCAAATGAGGAACAGGCTAGTTGGTTTTGAACAAATCCCAAACTTGTATAAATGCAATAAGGATTTTGGACATGTGATAAAGATTTATAGATACTTACAGTGTAAAGAATAAGTTTGCAATTAGATTGTTTCATCTATTACTAGTATTTGTATTTGATCAGGAGAATCTATATGCAATCTAAAAGAATTAAATGTGTGAAAACTGATAAAAGAAATGTAATAGAAAATTAAATTTTTGGTGTAATAAAAATATATTATAGAAGAGACATATTAATTAACAAATGTGAAGTAGGTCAAGTGATTTGTTGTGTAGTACAAAAATTGTTAGAAGGAAAAACGATAAAGTCAAATATAGAAATGTATGCATCATTGTTAAGTACCAAAGATGTCTTGGGATGATAATATATATGGGTTTTGTTATAAGACTATCAAGAACATAACACATATTTAATAAAGTGTTTGTGGTGGTTGACATGTTTTTTTAAGTTGGCACATTTTCTAGAAGCGTGTAAGAATACAATGATGCAACATATTCCACATAGATATTCTTCAAGGAGGAAGTATTATTACATGATTTTCCATAGAAAATAACATCAAAGACAACATGTTTAAGTAATTTTTAAGGGTGAAAGCATGAAAATGCATTAAACTTTTGGGCCAAATATGACAATGAAATTTCAAGTTTTTCCTCTTTATCAAATTGCAGCCCTCAAAATTCATATAAGCATTGTGAATTTTGATTCAAAGTAAAAAGAAACTAAGTGGAGAATTATGTTGCTGTTCTACTGATATTTTTTGCAAAAAAAATTAGTGTCGTATAATCTCTCAAATTTACATTAAAGGCAATATATTTCCTTGCAAATTTTCACAAAACTTAAGAGCTATGAGTGTGTTCACGTAGCATAACTTAGTCTAAAATGTGTAATTAAAAAAATTTATATATATGAGCATGATTTACACGGAGAGAACTAAGTTTTTCATATTAAAAAATGATTTTTTTTATGCAAAATTATATTTTTTTATTATTTTTTGAATTTGACGAAGTAATATTTCAATTGCATTTTGGAGACATGTGTTCACGTAAGATATTTTTCAACTCTTTAAATAAATTAAAAAATCAAGAGTAACATTTTGAAGAGTACTCATAAAAGAAGATAATGGTATTTTTTTTAAATTTTTTCTTTTTGTATATTTTATGTTATTGCTTTTTTATTCAACCCCTTTAAAACTATCCAAAAGAATTTCAAGTGTTATGTTTAAAAGAAATCATTTCAATTTTTTGGTTGAATTCGAGCTTTGCAACCCTAATGGCCAGGTATCCATGAGATAAACGGTACCACGTCCCCAAAAACCTGCAGACTGTTGAAAAGCTGCAAACCCAAGAGGCTTGGAAATAGAGTGGAATGACAAAGGAGGAAAGGGGGGGAGAGATCCCCTCCTATCGACACCCGACGACAGGGAAATCATGCCAGAACACTAGCAACCAAAAACGAGCGGGAGAAACAAACAGAATGTCAGGACCGTTCCTTGAAGCGAGATGGCAGGCAAGAAGCAGAGGTAAATGTTTACCATGTGCGACGGAGAAATGAAGATTCATCATATCGATGAACAAACTGGAGTGATATAGAAGTTAGATGAAAGACCACGCACTAATATTCAATTTCATCGGAGTATGATCGACAAAAAATGACCTCACCAAATGGATTCAATAAAAATGGCAGCTTCGAGGCGACATCGAGCTCAAGCTGGGAGCTAGAGGCTTCTCGACGGTAATATTCTCAAACCTGCAAGATAAAGAAAAAGTATTTGAAAATGGTCCTTACTTTCATTATAATGTTGGATTGTTTATGAGATATTGGGAAGAAAGTTTGACCCAGACAAGGAAAAACTTTTGGCAACCCCACTGTGGCTTAGGTTATTTGGCCTCCCAATGGACTTCTGGGACCCAGAGATACTGGAGGGCATAGGAAACACGATAGGCAGATCTGTCAAAATAGTAGAAACAAAAAAAAGGAAGATATACTTCATACGCGAGAATATGTGTTTACATGAATATAGCTGAACCCATCCTAGACAAAGTGGAACTAGAGTACCATGAAGAGGTCTGGCAGCAAACCCTAGACTAAGAACATATCCCATTCAGATGTAGAAGATGTCATGAGTATGGCCACCTATTTAAGGAGTGCCCACTGAATATAGAAGAGGGAGAGAACATGCATAAACAACAAAGGAAAAATCAAGAAGACAAGGAAGGGTTTCAAGAAATGAAAAGTAAAAGAAGGCAAGTAAAAGAGAATACCAGCAGGGGGGAAGAACAATAAGCCCAGCCAAGCAGAACAAATAGCTTCGATGTGCTACGAGGAGAAGAAGAAGAAGATAACGAGGTCCAAATAATGGACTATTAGGGGAAAAAGGAAAGGAAAGAAGCTCGAGTCAAGGCAAACTAAAACCTAAGAGGAAAGCCCAAAGTGAGCCGACAGAGAAGGAGGAAAAGGGAGACAGAGAGAAGATGGATAACACTGCAATGGAAATAGATACAAGTAGGGGAGAAGAAATAAGCATGGGAGAATAGGTGCTCAGGAAATTGTTGAATGAATGGAGACACCTAGATGAGCGATTCATTCCAGAAGACGAAAAACGACTATACAGAGAAACATTCCAGCAGTATCAAGTTAAACAAGGGCAGGGGAAGGTGGAGATGGCAGAAAAACTGGGGATGCACCAGGACAGTACCCAAGATTACCCAAATAAAATGAAAGGTGGAAAGAAAAGAGGTCGAAGAAACCTATAGGAATCTATATAGATTATGGGAGAAATGCTAGTGAATACAGGGAGGGTAGTATTGCTATTGGTGGTATTTCAACAAATAAACCAAGTAACCCAATGATAATTACATCCTGGAATATAAGAGGCCTCAATAGCAGAGGAAAACAAAGACACTTAGAAGAAAAACTAAGAAAAGAAAAACCTCAACTCATGTTGCTACAAGAAACAAAATCACAGGAGGGAGAATAGAGGAAATACTAAGAAAAATAAAACCAAGGTATGAATGCATGACCATAGATGCGAAAGGCAGTGCGGAAGGTATAGCAATATTGTAGAACCTAGCAGAGATCATAGTAGACTATTGGGTGGGTATAAAAAGAATCCTCATGGGGCGGTTCCGCCTAATTGGAAATAGAGAATGGTTTTTAGTCTCTGCAGTATATGGCCCTCATATTCCAGTGGAAAAATGAAATTTCCTCCAACAAATACAGAAGCTTGGTAAACTTCATGAGGAAAAACTCTGGCTAATAGAAAGGGACTTCAATTTGATAACATACGAGAAAAGAGGAGGACTGCAAAGAGAAGAGACGGAAATGGAGAGGTTAAGAGATCTTCAAGAAGAACTAAAATTGGTAGACATCCCAATTATAAATGGAAAATATATGTGGACAACAAAAGGGGAGGGATCAGACAGATAGCCTTTCAGCTAGACAAATTCTTGGCAACAGAGCACTTCATTAGCAAAGACATATTCTATGAAGCATCAATTCTTCCGTGTCCAGGGTCAGACCATCGACCTATTAAACTAGAAACAGAAACGAATCAAGGCAACCAGAACATACCCTTTAGGTTTGAGGCATTTTGGCTAAGAGAACAAACCTTTATACAAAAAATGAAGGAATGGTGGAAAGCGAATGAGAATGAGATAGGAGGAAGAAACCAGATGCACACCTTTCAAATTAGACTAAAAGATCTAAAAGGTAAGATAAAGAAATGGAACAAGGAAGAATTCGGTAACATATAGAAGGAACAAGAGATAATCCAAACAAAGATGAAGAAAGTACAACAACAAATAATCAATGAGGGTAGAAGTGAAGGGCTCACAGAAGAGGAAGGGCTGCCGATTAACAAATTGGAAGAAAGGAGACAATAAGAGGAAATACTATGGAAACAAAAATCAAGAATCCAATGGTTAAAATAAGGAGAAAGAAATACAAAGTTCTTCCATAAAGCAATGATAGAACACAGGCAGTAGAATAGAATCTTCTCCTTAATGGATCAACAAGGCAATCAACCCACCCAAAAGTAAGAAATGGAGAATTTGTTAGTACAACATTTCAAAAGGCTCCTGACAGAACCAAACATTAGAAGGGGGGATAATATTAATAAAATCATTCAACATATCCCCAATTTGGTGAGCAGAGACCAGAAACTGGCTCTATTAAGAGAAATATCTAAAGCAGAGGTGGAGGAGGTAATTAGGAATATGGCGAGAAATAAAGCACCATGGCTAGACAGATTCACTGTCGAATTCTTCCAAGTGACCTGGTCTTTCCTAAGTGAAGACATAGTGAAGCTAGTGGAGGAGTCTAGGTGTACTAAAAGAATGCACCAGACCCTGAATTCAACATTTCTATCCCTGATTCTGAAGATAGAGCACTTGGAAGCACTGCAAGGGTTCTGACCAGTAGCACTTTATAATGTCATATACAAAATCTTGGCCACAATAATGGTCAACCGTTTAAAACCCATATTACCTGGGTTGATATCTCAAGAACAAACAGGGTTTATCAAAGGCAGACAAATAACGGATGGCATAGTGGTGGCACAAGAAGAAATTCACTAATTAAAAAAATAAAAAACCAAAGGAATGCTGGTAAAATTAAATTTGGCCAAAGCTTATGACCTATTGAACTGGGAGTATCTACAACAAATACTGAAGGCATTTGGATTTGATGAAATATGGATAAAATGGATAATGTCAATGGTAACCACCCCAGTTCTGTCAATTATGCTCAATGGATCCCCTACAGAGGCATTATGTTATCACTCAGGTTGTCCCTAAGCTCCTGAAGGGATAGGACCGAGGTAACCACAAACCGATCTTTGGATTGCAGGTTCTAGCCCACCTGCAATAAGAGAGGGCTCTCTGTTAATGATTTAGCTTTGTTGATGATGATTTTAGGCTAGTTATTGGGTTTAGTGGGTTTTGTTTAGGTTTGGTTGGCGTTTGAATGGAAGGAAGATGCATTCAAGCAGAGAGCCGTGCATAGAGTGATGAGTTTCAAACCATTGGGCATGGAGTCGAGGAGTAATACCACAGGTAGGCTTTCTTGATCACAAGAGGAATATGGAGCAGGGTAGCTGCACATGAAACAACCTTCAAGCTAAAGAGATGGGGTGAAATATAAGGAATGAGAGGCAATTAAGAATCTCTCAAACAACTTAACAGAGGGAAGGAAAACGAGCTCTATCTAGGGACAGTTAAGAATCCCTGGATAACTGTCATACATGGTGAATTAGGGAAACTATGAGCCAGATGGAATTCATATTTATGCCTAAAACAGATGAAAACATAAAGAAACAACATAAATTGAGCATAGAGTGCACTTAAACAAATTCTAAGCTATTCTTTCTTTCTGTTGCTTAGATAATGATATATGAATGAAGAGCAGAGGTGAGAAGCACTTATTGAGTCATGTATCAGCACACGAATTCCATAGTCACTCTTCAACCATTAAACACAGTACACAGTTCATTCTCCGAGCTCTTAAGCAATCTTTGATTATAGAAATTATCAAACATACAGTGCGAGTCTCTACTCAAGCAAAACATCTGACCAACAAAAAACCAACAACCATTGCATTGTTCAGGGTGACATATATAGGTAAAATATCCCAAAAATATTTATTACAGCTAACCTAAACAGGTCTGTGGGAAAAGCATATTTAAATCTAACTTGTGCTGGAATTGAATGCAAGTAAGTATCCTCTGGGCTGCGCCAGAGGCAGCTGGATCAAAAGTGAGTTAATGTGGTGTCCTCTGTGACTTGGTGCAGTGCTTCTGTAATAACTGTGCATTGAATTCTGGTCCATTGATCTTTGTGTGACTTTGATGTGCAGTAACTGTGATTTGAGAGTCCTTAAATGGGCTTTACTGTTTTGTTGACTTTGTTGGATGGCCCTTTAATGTTTTCCTGCTTCGGGCCACTGAAAGATTTTCCCTGATACACTTTGCCACAACACTGATATTCTCTGTCGCTTCCGGATTCATTGTGACATTTAAATTCGGCTTCCTTCTGCTTCTGTTTTGATAAAAACTGCAAAATCGGCTCCTTTCAGCTCAAAATGGCTGCGGAATAAAAAGATTCCCTAAAGATTCCCCATTTCGGCCCATTTCCCATAGCGATGCGCGATTAGCGCTAAGCGCTAATCACGCATCGAAAACTACCCCTGTTTCTCATTCCGGGCTTCTGAAGCTAGATTTTGCACATGTGCGTTTTTTCAGCTGCTGACGTCAACATGACGTCAACGGTACAACAGATGACGTCAGCAGTGGGGTCCTATGGTACGGTGATGACATCATCATGATGACGTCAGCAGGATGACGTGGTAGTAAGGCGGGGTGATGTCGTGGCAGTACGGTGGCAGGAGGTCGACGCAGGCAGGAAGGGGTGAGGTGGAGACGACGTGGCAGGGTGACGCGCCAGTATGACACGATGCCCACGTCACGCAAGGGGAGAGCGGTAAGCGGTTGGCGTCGGACCGATTTTGGTACGGAGGTAGTATTTGTCAAGGGTGGTCTGATGTAATGGGATGCCGCTAGCTGTCCCGGTGTACGACGGTGAAACCGTCGGCCATCGGGTGCTAACTAACCATCACGAAAGGGCGCCCGATATGTATGAGGGCCGTCGGATCTGGGAGAGCTGATCCGACGGTGGACGGGAGGGGAAGATGGTCGGGGTTTAGTGAAACAACGCGCGTGTTAAACCATGAATTATTTGCTGCCGCGGGTGGGTTTGGACTTTAGGTTAACGATTAATATGTTTCGGCGCTTTGGTTATTTATTAATCAAACATTAATAAATCCCAAAAATGCAATGCGCGAGGGTTGGTTAATGCATTTGGAGGGGGTTTTTTGTGTTTTGGAAGGAGTCCAAACACTTCGGAGGGGAAATTTATGCAGAGATAAGGGTTCTTACTAAGATCCAGGTGAAGTTAGTAATTCCCAAGGGGATATTTATGGTTATGTTTCAACCAGAGGGAGGGGATATTTACATAGGGAAATTATTAACATAGTTTTAGTAGTGAGAAGGGAAATAGATATGGATTTACATAATAATGTCAGGAGTTAATATGAAAATGACAAGAAAGCGCTAAGTCTCAGAGATCTTAGGCTTTAAAGGGGAGATAGAACTTTGTAGAGAAAGTATGGACCCTCCTTGAGTAAAGCAGATCTTTACCAAGGAAAATGATATGGAAAATGATGAAATTAAGAGATATCAAGCAGATCTTGACCTCTTTAGGGGAAGTTAGTAAATGATTTAGGGAAGAGGAAGAAGGGGAAGTTAGTTATGCCTCGCTTGAGCTCCTCCATACGGATTCTTGCCTTGCAATACTGATTTGAATAGATATAACACTTGAAAACACAAAACTGATCATAATCACTGATTCTGCAACCACCAAACTACCTACCCAACCTACTTACCTAGCATTTTTTCTTCTTTTTGGTTTGGGTGCATTTGGACTTGCAGACCCAGCTTTTCAACTTTTTCTTTTTCTGTCTTCCTATCTACATCCACACTTATTTCTTTCAAGGGCCCAGATTAAGCAGTTGGGCTCCTTTGATTCTCTACCTGTCTAAGAATCTGCCAAGATTAAGTTATTTGGACAGATATTCATTCTCTATATTCTAAAACAGGAAATTAAAACCTAAGGAGACTAAGATTAAATTGTTTGGACCTCCCTTTAACTGAAATTTGTTCAAAATGGAATAGTACATCAAAATTGGAACACAACAGTGGTACTTGAACTGGCACACTCTCCTGGCCTCCTTTCTGGCATCTGTAGCAAATATGGAGCATTGCAGCATGTAAAGTATGACATATTTGGCTTGTAAAAATGTCAATCATGAAATATGAGTAACCTGCTGCAGCAGGAGGCTAATAGTGGCTCCACTTGGGGATGGCTTATCCTTGTGAAAAGCCAAGAATAGTAGGTCAGACTGCCTTGATCTTCTGTTGTTGCTGTAAATTGAAAAATTTCAATGCTGACTATCTGATAATTGAAACTGTGGGAATAAGAACAACACTTTCCCTCAACTTATTTGCTAGTGAACTGTGAAGCACTGCCTGCTTCCTTCTACATGCTTTAGCATCCGTACTGTTACAAAAATAAAATAAAGTGCTGATATGTACAAACATTTATGTACAAAAAATAACACCGCCTGTTTTTTCTCAATCAAAAGGGATCATGGTAATGTTTTAACATTCGGCCATTAACAGGGCCTTCTTCAGCTATGCTGCCATCTTCAGATTTGAGAAAATATGTATTATTCCCTTGCACAGCGCTGATGATGAATGGACCTTTCCACAGAAAATCAAACTTTGCATGCTTGCCCCTATCTTCTCTTCGTGAATCCCATTTTAGAACTTTGCTGCCCATACAGAAATCCTCAGCCTTGGCTCTCTTATCAAACATCCTCTTGAGCTTCTCTTGCAAAATCTGAGCTCTTTCATACACTTTCTCTCTGGTTTGCTGAAGATGAATGGTCTGATTAACTCTTCTTTGAATGTCATTTGGTTCAGCTTGAGTCTCCTGTTACAGTTTGATAGTAGGAATGCCCAAAGACGAAGGAAATCTGGCTTCCATGCCATATACTACCTCATAAGGGCTCATCCCAATGGATTTCTTGGTTGAAAGTCTGTCTGCCCATAGGGCATTTGTGAGCTTCCTATGCCAATTCTTTTTGTTTTCCTCCAGCACTTTCTTTATGATGTTGATGAGGCTTTTATTGGATGATTTGGCGAGGCCATTACCTTGAGGATAGTAGGCTGAAGAGTGGCCCAAGGTAATGTGGAACTTATGGCAGAAGTTGATCATTTTTTTGGATTTGAAGTCAACAACATTGTCAGTGATGATTTTCTCAGGGCAACCAAATCTAGAAAGGATATTGTCTTCAAGGAATCAGATAATAGTGGAGTCATTGGCTTGCCTACATGGGATGGCTTCAATCCACTTGGTGAAATAGTCGGTGGCTGTTAAAATCCACTTATCTGGCCCCTGAAGAAGAAGGGTGGATTCACCTATGAAGTCAAGACCATTGTTGAAAAGGTGTCAGTTTGAAAGATAGGCGTTAAGGGAAAAGGGAAGCAGTTTTCTTTTCTTCAAAGGTTGGCATTGTTGATGAAGACACAATTTTTGACATTCAAATAAAGAAGGGCCAATATACACCCTTAAGATCTTGTCAGCAGTGGACTTCCAATATAGTGGTCTCACACATCCCCTGCAATGGAACCTCTTTCATGAGCTGTAGTTTCAATTCATAGTCAATACAATTAAGCAATATTTTCCTTCATGATTTTTTCCAAAACAAGGCAACCATCTATGACACAAAACTTTTGATGATTTCATCCTTAAAAATCTTTTCTGGTCCTGGACAATCCTGGGGGAGCACCACAGGTTTAACAATACAAGACCAAAGAATCAGCATACCATGGGGATTGCAAAAAGGTTTCACTGATTTGTGGAGTTCCGCAGCTCCGGTTCATTGTCCAGTTGATTAATGTCCAAGGCTTGGAATTGTTCAAACATTATTTGGCTAAACCTGTCCTTTATTCAGCTTGGAGGGTTTATCTAATGTCATATCAAGAATGTTGGCAAATCCACTTGCCTCTTTTGCCTTCTAGTCCCTCTTGAGTTAATATATCTTTTACAATAGAGTTTGGGACATAGGCAATCACATGAGAGTATAAGATGTAAATTCTGAAGTCTTTGATGGCCTTAACCAGGGCATAAGTTTGCTTTTCCATAATCTGATATTTCAAGGGTGCATCTCTTAAAGCTCGGCTGAAGAAAGCAATTGGCTTTTCATTACCTTGATCATCCTTTTGCAAAAGGACAGCGGCTACGGTGTGCTCAGATGCAAAAGAAAAAATGATAAAATCTTTGTCGAATTGTGGACTGGTCAGGACAAGCGTTTGAGTCAAGACAGTTTTGATACTCTCAAAAGCTTGCTTGGTTTCAAGAGACCATTTTACCTTGGCATCCTTTTTTAACATATTGCTCAACAGCCTTATTAACTCGGCTAGGTTTGGGATAAATCTCCTTAGGAAATTGATCTTTCCAAGGAATGCTTGCAGCGCTTTTATGTTTCTTGGATATGGGATTTGGAGGATAGCTTGAATTCTTTCAGGATCAATTCTAATCCCATCTTTTGATATGATATGGCCTAGAAGCTTGCCTTCCTCAAGGGCAAACAGGGACTTCTTAGGATTCAAGGAAATGCCATATTTCCTACATGTCATGAAAATTTGCCTTAGATGCTTAAGGTGCTCTTGGTCAGATTTGGAGAAAGGGGTTAGGTCATCAAGGTAAACAACAAGGAAATAATGTATCTTCTTGGCAAATGCAATATCCATTGCTCTTTGAAAGGTGGCCCCAACGTTCTTTAGCCCAAAAGGCATTTTAACATACTTAAATGTTCCCCAGGGTGTAGTAAAGGATGTCTTGTCTTGGTCATCCGGGTGAACAAGTATTTGATTGAAACCTGAGAATCCATCTAGTAAAGAAATCCTAGGGGAACCCACTACTCTTTGTAGGATGTGGTCCATTTTAGGCAAAGGGTAGTGATCTTTTAAAGAGACCTGATTTAAGTTTCTTAGGTCTACACACAGTCTAATCTCACCTGATTTTTTCCTTGTGGGAACCAGATTGGATACCTATTCAGAGAATCTGATGGGTGCTATAACATCTGCTTCAACATTCTTTTCACTTCCTTCTCAATGAGAGGAAGAAGCATAGGGTTTATTCTTCTAAGTTTCTGCTTGAATGGTTTTTGATTAGGTTTTAAGGGAATGGTATGTTGAATCACTGAGGTATCATAGGACTTCAGGTCCTCATAACTCCAAGCAAATACATCTTGGAATTCTTTGAACAGATCGACATATTTTGGCTTTTGATCAGGGGCCAAATTTTTGGACAACTTAATCATTTTGGGCTGTTCTGCTGTCCCTATATTGTGTTCTTCTATAGCAGCATCTAAAGGCTCCATTTTTGGCTTTTTGGGCACATCATTATCATCAAACATGTCTTCTAATGGAGTAAGGCCAGCAGGCAAAAAATTATTCTTTAGATCAATGAACTCGGCCTCTGCTTTGGCTGTGTCTTCTAAATGCATTTGTTTCAGTTCTTCTATGTTTGCATTGTCAAAAACAGTTGCTTTAAGGATTTGTTTTGCTGTTGCAGCTGTTACAACCTGCTGAATTTTATTTGTTTATTGTTGGGAATTGTTCACAGCCTCCATGTCAATGTTTAAATTTGAAAACTCGCCCTCAAGAGTAAGGAAGTTGTTAATTTGGGCATCATTCTCAAATACTTGCCAATCTCTAATATTGTTAGGAACAGTGGGCCTATGTTTTATCTCAACAGTAAAATGATGATTTGGCTCCAAGGGAAGCTTGCATGTACTAGCAAAAGTTGCTAGGCTGTGAGCATGAATATTATGGTCTCTTGAAATTTTGGCAAGCTTGGATTCATTGAAAGAATTGAGTATTTCTATGGCAGCAGTCCTATAAGCTCTCATTCTATTGTCATTGGTAACAAAGTTACCTTTCATTTGTTATATAATTAAATCAGAGTCACCTAGAATGGACACTTTTGCAGCTCCTAGGGCTTTGAGCAATTTAAGGCCTAAGAGGAGAGCCTCATACCCTGCCATGTTATTGGTACATCTGAAATTTAATCTATAGGCATGGCCTTCTGCATGATTGTCATGTGTGTTGTGAATCCATACCCCTGCCCCTGCTCCTAACTTGTTAACAGAGCCATCAAACTCTAAACACCATGTGATTTCTTGTTTGTGGTTTGTATTAAGAGTTTCAGTTATTTTTGGATTGGGCAGATCTAGAACTTCAGTTTGAGGAGATTCTTCTTGTTTACTGGTTGCCTTGACTGTTGTGACTATTTCATGGTCATGGGCAACCGATTCCTCATTTATACATGTTTCTAGCTCCAAATCTAAAGGCTTTTCATCAGTTGGAGGATTGATGTCATCATTGAAAAGAATAAAAGAATCCATATCAGAATGGATGGAGTAAATGGGAAAATTTTGGGGCTTCTCCTCACTACTTACCGCATATTTCATGAGTGTTTCTCTGTACAGTCTCTTTGGTTGCCCAAAGACAAAAATATTGGCATAAGAGAGGTCGAGTTGGAGGGATCCTTGAAGTTTTGCTCCCCATGATCTTGATAGGAGCATTCCATATTTTTTTGGGATGTCAACAACTACTACGTCCATTAGGATTATCTTGTTGGGAAACTGGACTAAAGATACACAAAGGTCTTTGATTAAGCCTAAACACTTGACTTGACTTGAGTCAAAGGAGTATAGCTCTTTGTAGGGTCTTGTGACATCAAGGTCTAACTTTTCCATTACAACTTTGGGCATAAGATTATGTGAGGCACCTGAGTCAAACATAGCATTATGCAAGATCTTGTCATGTATGTGCAGGCTGACATAAAAGGGTGGAACAGATCCATATGTTGATTTTCCATTAACTTCTGGGCCAAACAACAGCTCAGGGGTATCATCTAAAACATTTACATCATCCCTGACCTCTGACAGTTGAAGTGACCTTTGAATTTGTTGCCTATAGACATCATGCTTGGCAAGTTCAGAGAGGGGGATGGATATTTTAAGTTTGCCAATCTCTGCTTCTAAGTTAAATGGTTTCTCTAATGGAATCCTTGCATTTGCAGTAGCAGATTTTTCCTTGTCAAGAGTGTTTTCTTTTTGAATGTCAGCGTTATGATGAATGACAGCTTGTGGTATGTCTGCTTTGGGAAGATTTTCAGGAATGCTGCTCCCCTCCTCTTTTGAGGAAGAAGGAGGCAGAGGCTGGTCAATAGAAGGTTGCACGCCTGTCATGTCCTCTACAGTTACTTGCTGCGGGTTTGGGACAGAACTATGAGCTGGTTCTGTTATGATCATCTTGCCTTTAATTTTGTTGGGTTGTTTGCTCTCTTTTGTTCTGCTAGGTGCAGGGACATCAATGGTCCTTGCTCTCAACTTATATTGTTTGTGCACCTCATATACAACAGTATCATAACCTTGTTTAAAATCAAAAGACTCACCAGACTTAGTCTGAAATTGATCCACATCTTGGTAGTCCTGGTCTTCTTGAGTAAGAAAAGTATGTTGCTCATTT
Source organism: Pinus taeda (assembly GCA_000404065.3). NCBI lineage: Eukaryota > Viridiplantae > Streptophyta > Pinopsida > Pinales > Pinaceae > Pinus > Pinus taeda. Next base: position 41,713 of record APFE030923053.1, on the reverse strand, counting down.
TTTGAATCTATCAGGTTCATGTGAGTCTCTTCTATGGGCTCACTAGAAGTGGACGCTTCCGCATAGTTTTCTTGGAAAGGAGGCCTAATATCATGATCGGGACTAGCCCTTCCAGCATTTGGGTTTTGATTTTTTCTGAAGTTGGGGTTTCTTATAGTGTTGGGATGTTGTCCTTCCCATGACGATTTCCTCTCAACACTTTCCACTCTATCTCCCAGCCTATGCATGCCACTGATAATAGCATCTAGTTTCTGGTCCAAGGCAGAGGGTTCTTCCTTAAAGGTGGTTCTTCTCTCAGTTTTGGCTCTGTTTCTTTTGGCAATTAGGTTTGCCTCCACGCTAGCAGCAACGTTTTGCATTTCTACAAGACTTTGAGGATCTCTTTCCCTTAATTGATAAGCCATTTCGGCATCAAAACCATCAGGGAATTTGTACAAAGCAAGATCAGGTGGAGGTCTTAAGTTTTGTGGTATTGCATTATAAACATTATTAAATCTTGCACAATAGTCCAAGACAGTCTCCTGAGGGCCTCTTTTGATGTTGTCATATTCAGATAGTATGTGCAAGGGGTCTTTCTTTTTCTCCCATCTATTAATAAATGTCTGGTATAAGGCTTCTGGGTTTAGTATGGAATTGGGTGTGAGTGCTCTAAATCAAGTCCTGACATCACCGGTCAAACTTTGGACAAAAATATTCATTCTTACACTGTCATCATCAATCTCATAACTCTCAAAGTAATCCTGCATTTTCTTTGTATGCTGTAGGGCTGTGCAGGAATTTGTGCCATCAAAATAGGTGATTTTAGTCTGGTAATCCTGAGGCATAGCCCCGGGGTTAGCAGGCAGCTGTAAGGGTGCATATCTATTAGCCATATTAACGGGGATAAGTGGAACAACAGGGATAAGTGGGATGATAGGAGTGGTAGCGGTTGTATGTGTAGTGAACGTAGGTGTGGACACAGTGATTGGGGAAGTAGATGATGAACACGGGGAAGAAGGGTTTGAATGGAACAACAATTTGACAGGGGTTGAAAAACTACTAGGCTGAACTGTTTCGGGATTAGTATCAGCAAAATCTTCTTGCTGCTCCTGTCTTCTGAGGATTTTAGGGATTATATTGGGATTTTCAAAAACAACTGGGGGATTTGGATCTGGATTCGATCTCGTGTAACGTGAATGCTTCTTGGGAGCCAACTTCTAGCTGAAATTTTTCTAAGAATGCGGGTTAACCGAAACTTTTAAAGGTCCGTTTCTTCCTCTGCGGAGCTTCGGACTGGTTTTGCGAGATTATCTGAGGAATTCCCCAGTGGAGTCGCCATTATGTTATCACTCAGGTTGTCCCTAATCTCCTGAAGGGATACGGCCGAGGTAACCACAAACCAATCTTTGGATTGCAAGTTCTAGCCCACCTGCAATCAGAGAGGGCTCTCTCTTAATGATTTAGCTTTGTTGATGATGATTTTAGGCTAGTTATTGGGTTCAGTGGGTTTTGTTTAGGTTTGGTTGGCGTTTGAATGGAAGGAAGATGCATTCAAGCAGAGAGGCGTGCATAGAGTGATGAGTTTCAAACCATTGGGCATGGAGTCGAGGAGTAGGACCACAGGTAGGCTTTCTTGATCACAAGAGGAATATGGAGCAGGGTAGCTGCACATGAAAAAACCTTCAAGCTAAAGAGATGGGGTGAAATGTAAGGAATGAGAGGCAATTAAGAATCTCTCAAACAGCTTAACGGAGGGAAGGAAAATGAGCTCTATCTAGGGGCAGTTAAGAATCCTTGGATAACTGTCATACATGGTGAATTAGGGCAAATATGAGCCAGATGGAATTCATATTTATGCCTAAAACAGATGAAAACATAAAGAAACAACATAAATTGAGCATAGAGTGCACTTAAACAAATTCTAAGCTATTCTTTCTTTCTGCTGCTTAGATAATGATATATGAATGAAGAGCAGAGGTGAGAAGCACTTATTGAGTCATGTATCAGCACAAGAATTCCATAGTCACTCTTCAACCATTAAACACGGTACACAGTTCATTCTCCGAGCTCTTAAGCAATCTTTGATTATAGAAATTATCAAACATACAGTGCGAGTCTCTGCTCAAGCAAAACATCTGACCAACAAAAAACCGACAACCATTGCATTGTTCAGGGCGGCATATATAGGTAAAATATCCCAAAAATATTTATTATAGCTGACCTAAACAGCTCTGCGGGAAAAACATATTTAAATCTAACTTTTGCTGGAATTGAATGCAAGTAAGTATCCTCTGGGCTGCGCCAGAGGCAACTGGATCAAAAGTGAGTTAATGTGGTGTCCTCTGTGACTTGGTGCAGTGCTTCTGTAATAACTGTGCATTGAATTCTGGTCCACTGATCTTTGTGTGACTTTGATGTGCAGTAACTGTGATTTGAGAGTCCTTAAATGGCCTTTATTGTTTTGCTGACTTTGTTGGATGGCCCTTTAATGTTTTCCTGCTTCGGGCTGCTGAAAGATTTTCCCTGATACACTTTGCCACAACACTGATACTCTCTGCCGCTTCCAGATTCATTGTGACATTTAAATTCGGCTTCCTTCTGCTACTGTTTTGATAAAAACTGCAAAATCGGCTCCTTTAAGCTCAAAACGGCTGCGGAATCAAAAGATTCCCTAAAGATTCCCCATTTCGAGCCATTTCCCGTAGCGATGCGCGATTAGCGCTAAGCACTAATTGCGCATCGAAAACTGCCCCTGTTTCTCATTTCGGGCTTCTGAAGCTAGATTTTGCACCTGCGCGTTTTTTCAGCTGCTGATGTCAGCATGACGTCAATGGTACGGAGGATGACGTCAGCATGATGTCAGCACTGGGGTCCTCTGGTACGATGATGATGTTAGCATGATGATGTCAGCAGGGTGACGTGGCAGTAAGGCGGGGTGATGTCTTGGCAGTACGGTGGCAGGAGGCCGACTCAGGCAAGAAGGGGTGAGGTGGAGGCGATGTGGCAGGGTGACGCGGCAGTATGACACGGTGTCCACGTCACGTAAAGGGGGAGCGGTAAGCGGTTGGCGTCGGACCGCTTTTGGTACGGAGGTGGTATTTGTCAGGGGCGGCCCGATGCAATGGGATGCCGCTAGTTGTCCCGGTGTACGACGGTGAAACTGTCGGCCATCGGGTGCTAACTAACCATCACGAAAGGGCGCCCGATATGCATGAGGGTCGTTGGATCTGGCAGAGCTGATCCGACGGTGGACGGGAGGGGAATATGGTCGGGGTTTAGTGAAACAACGCGCGTGTTAAACCATGAATTATTTGCGGCCACGGGTGGGTTTGGACTTTAGGTTAACAATTAATATGTTTCGGCGCTTTGGTTATTTATTAATCAAACATTGATAAATCCCAAAAATGCAATGCGCGGGGGTTGGTTAATGCATTTGGAGGGGGTTTTTTGTGTTTTGGAAGGAGTCCAAACACCTTGGAGGGGAAATTTATGCAGAGATGAGGGTTCTTACTAAGATCTAGGTGAACTTAGTAATTTCCAAGGGGATATTTATGGTTATGTTTCAACCAGAGGGAGGGGATATTTACATAGGGGAATTATTAACATAGTTTTAGTAGTGGGAAGGGAAATAGATAGGGATTTACATAATAATGTCAGGAGTTAATATAAAAATGACAAGAAAGCGCTAAGTCTCAGAGATCTTAGGCTTTAAAGGGGAGATAGAACTTTGTAGAGAAAGTATGGACCCTCCTTGAGTAAAGAAAATCTTTACCAAGGCAAATGATATGGAAAATGATGAAACTAAGAGATATCAAGCAGATCTTGACCTCTTTAGGGGAAGTTAGTAAATGATTTAGGGAAGAGGAAGAAGGGGAAGTTAGTTATGCCTCGCTTGAGCTCCTCCATACGGATTCTTGCCTTGCAATACTGATTTGAATAGATATAACACTTGAAAACACAAAACTGATCACAATCACTGATTCTGCAACCACCAAACTACCTACCCAGCCTACTTACCTAGCATTTTTTCTTCTTTTTGGTTTGGGTGCATTTGGACTTGCAGACCCAACTTTTTCAACTTTTTCTTTTTCTATCTTCCTATCTACATCTACACTTATTTCTTCCAAGGGCCTAGATTATGCAGTTGGGCTCCTTTGATTCTCTACTTGTCTAAGAATCTGCCAAGATTAAGCTGTTTGGACAGATATTCATTCTCTATATTCTAAAACTGGAAATTGAAACCTAGGGAGACCAAGATTAAACTGTTTGGACCTCCCTTTAACTGAAATTCCTTCAAAATGGAATAGTACATCAAAATTGGAATATAGCATTGGCACTTGAACTGACACACTCTCCTGGCCTCCTTTCTGGCATCTGTAGAAAATATGGAGCATTGCAGCATGCAAAGTATGACATATTTGGCCTGTAAAAATGTCAATCATGAAATATGAGTAACCTGCTGCAGCAGGAGGCTAACACATTCAACACAAACAGTGGGCTTAGGAAAGGCGACCCACTTTCGCCCTTTTTGTTTATCCTAGCAGTGTGTTGTGGCCACCAACAACCCCCCTCCTTATATAGTGTTATTGCTAATACTAAATAAGTGGGGACCCTTAGTCAAAAATTAAAAAAAATCAATTAGTGCTTATATTTCCTTTTGGATAAAGCTTACCATCATGAACTTAGGAAAATACCTTTGAAAAATCTAAAAAGCTTAAGTTTCATGATGAAGAAAGTAAAGTCACTCCTTAAGAAATATCGCATCACGCAAAGAATGATAGGATGCCTTCTTATGATCCAAAATAAAAAAAAAAATGCGAGATTTTGATGCGAAACTCCATCACATTGCATATATTAATAAACACTCACGTTGGAAAACCTCAAAATCGTCGATATGCGATATCGCATATCGCAGAATCGCATAAAATACACATAACGATTAAACGATATTGCGATCTTGCAATCTAGCGATATTGCGACCTTGTGATCAAGCTCTAATGATATTGCGTAATGCGATGCAGCGATATAGCGGTAATGCGATGCTGCGATCTGCGATACTACGATTTAACTCGCAGAATCATTCCATCACAGATTTTCCTGGCTCAATATTCAAGAAAAAGCTTTTTCCACAAACCAAGAACTAGTCACGCGCTTTAATGTTAATTAATGAGTTATATGCCAGTTGTTAATAAAATATGGTTTTGTGTTTATCGAAGAGCCAGTTCACGTAAAGTGGCATGTTTTTGCATATCTTTGGCATTTAAATCTTTCCTGTCATTATTTTTATCATTACTTTCACCTCATTTGTAAACTGCAGGAATGAAGAACAAAAGGTTATACAACGCAGTATGCAGGAAACTATGAGGAAGAAAGGCAAGACTCCAAATTTCATCTGGGAAGGCACACCTGATCTACTTAAGGAAGAGAATTCTAAGGTAATGGGATTTGCGGCTACCACAAGCCCATCAAGGTCATCTGAAACATCAGTTATAGAGTTAGCTCGTTCATTCCTGCACTGGATAGCAGCAAGGCCCCAAATTATCACATACATGGACAATGTTGATAACAGAGATGAACAGTTTAAGACTCAGGTCAAGAGCTTACAGAATCATTATCTTCACAAAGTTTGAGCTTTACATCTCCCAAAAGGCACAAAAGGCGAAAAACGCGTCAAGGAAGCCCGAATCAAGAAACAGAGGCAGTTTCCGATGCGTGATTAGCGCCTAGCGCTAATCGGGCATCGCTGAGAAAATTGCTCAAAAAGGAAAGCTTCCAATTGTTCAGTTACCTGTAAACCCCAAAAAAATGCAAGAGGCGACACTAGAAACAGAAAGCTAAAGAAAAGGCAGAAGCAATTTCAGGGTTAATCAAGTTAAATTGGGAACAATACTGGGCATACATGGTAAAGTCATATAGTCAGCAGATGATTCCCAAGTACATCATCAATTTTGCCGAAAATATGGCGCCAGATCTTGCTAATTTCGTTCTCTCAGCACAATTATAAGCTGAAGTCGGTCAACCAACTCTTCTCAGGCAAATGCTGAATGCTTGCGATATTAAGGAGAAAATACAAAAACAGTTAGATGTTAGATTTAATTTTAGAAATAGCTTTATTTTATTTTTGCTTAGAAAAAGGACGATCATTTAAACCGCATCCTGAATTTTTCTAATAAGTTATTTTAGTTTTAGTTAGTAGTATTTAAACCCTTCTCATGCATTTAGAGAAGGGTCCAAAAATTTGTCAAAAACTTGTCCTCAAAACATGCACTTTTGCACCCTCCGAGGAGGTTTTGATGAATGAATGGAACAAGATTTGTTAATGTTTGAATTTAATATCTGCTACTGATGTTGCACTTCTGTACTCTTAGTGGATGTTAGATCAAGGAGAGATAAATCATTGTCGCTTGAAGCTCATGAGTTGGACTAGTTATAAATGGTACTTTTATCTCTTAACCATTTCTACTTATGTGTTAAAGTGATATTCAGCTTTAGTTGTTTATATATTAATGCTTGAATGCTTGAGTTATCATTTGGCACTTTTGTATGGTTATAGCTATTTATTTATGCTTAATGTATGAATAGCTCATTATGCGATATGTTTTTCACAACTGTTTTGTCTAACTTTTTATACGAAGTGGTTCATCTTTATTGAATTCGTTTCTCATAATAGCTGAATGATCTTTATTACCAGTTGTTATTTGAAATCTTTTTAGATCGCATAATAGAAGAATCACACCCCAGGTTAGTATAGACTTAGATGTTTTTGTTTACTAGAATACAATAGTATAACATTAGATTAAAGTTAGAATTAGAACATCTTAATTAGGAATCGTTAGAACAGAAACATCAAATTCTACACACACATACTCATAAATTGGGAAACTAGTCCCATATCCCTAGTCAAAACCGTTATACCAAATGGATAAGGAGCTGCCAACCAAGGTCCGGACCGGGCGGGTATCCCCCTTGTTGTAGACCCGATTTTCGGGGCTTCAACATATTTGGCGATAGAAGGAGGGCTTGAACTATGAATGGCAAGTAAATCTAAATCTAAATACCATTCTAAGAGTAAATCGTCCTCACCATCTCCCCCGACTTCTCCATCACACTTAAACCCAGAGTTGGAAGTCGCTGGAGCATCAACCGCTGCTACAAACCCTGACATTTCAAAACAATTTACTATCGAACCTCCTAAAGTCGAATCTCTGATTCACAAACTTCAGCGATTTTTTATTTCTCCTCAAAGATCTGATAAATCCCAAGGCAACATGACTTCGCAATATAACCCTGCTCATCCCCTGACCAGATTAAAGAGTGAAAAGTTTGGCGTTCAACCAACCGAATTACCTCTACCCAAAAGAAAAAGAGCAAGGAAATCACCTAAAGAGTTCGATAGTGAGACTCTTTTATCATCATCATCCATCTCAACCTCTTCACCGCGAAGTCAACCATCCACTCCTCCACTTCAGATCATCATTCTTCCACCCACTAGAACCCTCACAACTCCTCCTAAATCATCTGCAATCGTAATATCCTCATCGTCCCAACTGCAAGGATCATCTTCTGTACTTTCCTTTGTTAGTAGATCAGCGATGGCCCAAACTCCATGGAACAACCCTGGGGCAGTCTTAATGCCCGCACCCTTGAGTCAAATACCAGTCCATCCTGAGAAATGGCTACCTAAGTTTAATCCTGAGGCAGGAATGCTAGCAGAAGAGCATATAAACAATTTTATGCTATCCATTAATCTCAATGGGGTTACCAACGAAGATGCTGTTGTTCAAATTTTTCCTTATACTCTGCAAGGAACAGCCGGATCATGGTATTTCTCATTACCCTCTGGATCTATCACTAGTTGGGACATCTTCCAAGAACAATTCCTGACCAATTTTGGTGATGACAGGTCTACGACAACGCTAATCAATGACCTACCCAACCTTAGGTCCGAATCAAGGGAACCTATCAAAGATTTCAATTTACGGTTCAATAAAATCTTAAACAAAATTCCTACTAATTCTCAGCCTAGCGAAGAAGTGCGAAGTGAATGGTATATCACTGCTTTACCATCGAACATAGCAATCTTCGTGGACAGGGCTAATAAAACAACTTTATCTGAAAACATGAAATAAGCAATAGCAGTAGAGAAACGTATAATTGCCCTAGAGAAGAAATTCGCGATAGAGGAACAGAAATCCAAGAAAGTCACCTTCAAAGAAGATTCCAAGAAGAAACAAGTGAAAGATCCATTCGATTTGGAAGGATTGCAAAAAGTTTTGAAGACCATGTCCAATGAAATGGTCGACATCAAAAAGAAAGTAGCAGAAACTTCTTCAAAAAATCCCTACAGAGCTTTTAAAAGAAGCCCTTCAATGGATTCAAAGCCTCCCAATGCTATTACAAGTGCTGAATCCGAAGAAGAGGAAGAGGAAATTGCCACTGAAAGGCAAACTGATGAAGAAGAAGTTGTAGAGTTACAAGGAATGCGGGATTTCATCCTCCCATAAGAAGAAGATCAAGAAGTATTCCCGGTTAGTACACGAAGTAGAAATCAGCTTGATCCTCCCCAAACTATCCCTAAGCCAAAGAGCGCAAGTTCTACAACAAAGGATAAAGTCGCAACAAAGAAAACAACATCTAAAGCGACTCAAACCAGCCCAGTCCAAACAGATTCATCAACTCCATCTAAAACGTTGATTGTTTCGGATGAAATGGAGTACAATATTATAGAAGACATGAAAAAGACTAGGGCCAATATCACTCTTTACGAATTGAGCAAGTTAAAGCATCAAAAAAAGATAATGTTGACAGAATTACATGCTGTGCCAATTGCACCTTTGCCTGCCGCTGTACTTTCTCAAGCTTCCCATAACATGGGAAGATCTCCAACTGATGCGACCAACAAGATTGATCCAACTAACATCGCTTTAATTGGAGGAAGATCGAGATCTCATACTCCCCCGTTTCTCCTTACTTATGAAATTTTAAATAAGAATGTACATAATTGCTTAGTTGATTCTGGTGCTTCAGCGAATATTTTACCAAAGTCCATATGTACCAAATTAAACGTTCAACCACAGGAATCCGCTGTGCGCATAGTTCAGCTAGATCGATCACAAGTCGAAGTGATTGGCGAACTAAATCAAGTAACCATAAGGCTCTCATCCAACCCAAAGGTATGTCAAGTTATTGACATTTTATTTGCTGATATTCCAGAATTTTATGGCTTAATTCTTAGCAGGGATTGGTCAGAAAAACTTCATGGATACTTCACAACTGACTGGTCGCACATGTGGCTGCCCTACAATGGTAAACCAAATCAAATAAAAGTTGAACGAGAACTACATCAGAAATACATAGTAACGGAACTAGAGGGGGAAAATGAACCAGTAGCAATGGATTCTTTCCTCGGAAATTTTAATGCTCATACGTCACCTTACTTAGAATATTCTGTTTTATCCCAAGTCGATTTTTTTTTTCAAACTGATAGTTCAAAATGTATCAACTTTTTAGATAGTCCTGTAAATAGATCTTTGTTTTGGAAATTATTTTTTGATGGTTCTAAATCTAACGAAAGAGCAGGAGCAGGATGCGTGCTAATTAGTCCAGAAGGAGATAAAATTATGTTAACATGTAGACTCGAATTTGATTGCACCAACAATACTACAGAATATGAGGCTTTAGTCCAAGGGTTGTACAAAGAAATCGGGTTAGACGTCAAGTACCTCCAAGTTTTCGGAGACTCTGAAATTGTAGTCAGACAGGTACATAATACTATACACTGCTTATCAGGTCATTTAAAACATTATCAATCTTTAGTTCAAGATCCGACTTAGCATTTTATAGCATTTAATATTTCATCAATTCCCAGACTCCAGAATGCAAGTGTAGACCTGTTAGCCAACGTAGCTTCTAAGCTCATTCCTTCAGAAGATTTTAGTCCAAATAGATTCTCAATAGAATTAATATTTAGACCTTCTATTCCTGATAACATCACAAATTGGAGAATATTCAACGATGATCCTGATATCGTGAATTTCCTCACATCTGAAGGATCCTACTCATCAAAATTGACGAAGACAACATGATAAAGACAATTGCAACAAGAATAGCACTAAACCAATGAACCAGGTGGATGTTTGGTGGCCACCCCCTATCCCATTTGGACCCCGCAAACTGTCTTCTTCCGTTTTTCAGTTCGTAATTGTGCACAATTTACTATTTTAGCAGTTTTTTTCGGGTCTGAACTTCCCGGAGCCGTTTTTGGAGCCCTACGACGTTTTTTTGGGAAAATCTGGGGGCAACATGGGTCCATAGACCAATGTTGCCCTTCCCAAAGTGGTAGTTCTCGGATAGATCTTTCTAACGAGCTATCATATGTGTCAAACGGAGATTGTATGCCAAAGTTACGACCCCGGGAAATTGATGTACCAATTTACCCAAAACGGGGCCCACAATTTGGCGTTTCATCTTCTAGGGGTAGGTTTTGGAATGTGAAGGGTTTTCCATTGTTTCTCATCAATAAATAGGCCTTCATGCCTCATTGTAATACAGTGGGGAACAGTTCAGAGGCATGTAGTCACCACATCTCTTCTCAGAGATAAGCTACCATTGCCCTAGCTGGTTTA
>APFE030923053.1:733-21449 GCA_000404065.3 Pinus taeda | reverse complement strand
CAATCAAGTGTTGGTACATCCTGATGATCAATTAAAAACCACATTCAGAACTAAATGGGGTACATACGCATATCGAAAGATGCCATTTGGTTTGATTAATGCTGGTGCCACATTTCAGAGAGCCATGGACATCACATTCAAAGGTTTAGTCAATAAATCTGTAGTAATTTATTTGGATTATATAACCGTGTATTCCAAGAAACGAAGCAACCATCTTAGAGAGTTATAACAAATCTTCCAATGTTGTTTAAGGTATGGAATTTCACTTAACCCAAAAAAATATTTTTTCGCATGAAGTGAAGGGAAACTTCTAGGATTCATAGTGTCAAAATCTGGAATTCACATCGATTCCGACAGAATCAAAGAGATTTTTGAAATATCCCTACCTCACAACAAAAAAGCCATGCAATCTTTCCTTGGTCAGATCAACTTCGTAAAGAGATTTGTTCCAGATTTTTCAAGAATCGTGTCTCCTTTACAACCCATGATTAAAAGAACTCAAATTTTAAATGGGGCCAAGATGAACACGAATCATTCAACCTGATGAAACAAGCTATTATTAATGCTCCATCTTTAGCAACTCCAAATTTTTCAGAGCCTTTTGTTTTATATACATTTGCCTCAGATAGGTCATATGCTGCGATACTCACTCAAGCAAATCAAGAAAAGGCGGAATCCCCAATTTCTTTTTTTAGTTCAAATTTACAGGGTGCTGAATTAAATTATTCAGATGTGGAGAAACAGGCTTATGTGTTTTCAAAGCAATCAAAATATTTCAGACCTTTTCTACTCAAAAACCCATACTAAAATTATAGTAACGTTCCAAGCGGTAAGGAATCTTCTAGTACAGAAGGATGTGGGTGAGAAAAGGGCCAATTGGGTTACTGCCTTACAAGAATATGACATAGAAATCAAACCAACAAACATTGTAAAAGGTCAAGGCTTTTGCAAAATGTTGGCTGGAGCCTCACAAATTTCTGAAATTGCATCTACAAAGGTACAACTGTGCGAGGTAAGCCTAAACGATGCTGAGTCATTATATGCCGATATCATTTATTATCTTGAGAATGGATATGCTCCTTCACACCTCGATCATACTAAGAAAAGAGCTCTAAGGTTGAAAGCCAAACAATATCAGCTCATAAATGATATTCATTTTAGAATAAATTATGATTCTATTCTCCTTAGACGTCTTGAGAAATCTGAAGCTGAAAAAGTTTTGCAGGAACTCCACGATGGGTCAGTAGGCAGACACTGTGCTGGAGATGCTACTGCACATAAAATCTTGCGTGCAGGCTATTACTGGCCCACATTATTTAAAGACTCGCACAGTTACGTGAGGAAATGTCAAGTCTGCCAAACTACTGCTGGGAGACAAAAGAAGCCATCCTTGCCACTACAACTAGTTAACATTGAGCAACCTTTCAGTCAATGGGGATTGGACATAATAGGTGAGATCGTTCCTCACTCTTCTAAGCAGCATAGATATATCCTTACAACAACAAATTATTTTACTAAGTGGGTAGAAGCCAGTTCCACTCAAGACGGATAATGCTGAAAATATCATTGAGTTCATATATCAATTTATAATCACCAGGTTTGGATTGCCTTCTGCTTTAATGTTTGATAATGCATCATACTTTTCTGGAAATGCAATGACTGAATTTGCACTTAAAAGAGGATTCAAAATTAAATATTCGGCCAACTACTACCCACAGGGCAATGGGTTAGCTGAGTCTACAAATAAAAACCTAATCAGGATTATCAAAAGAACAGTTGACCAAAATCATAAAAATTGGCATAAGTCTTTAATATATGCTTTGTGGGCAGACCGAATAACGCAAAAAGCTTCCATCGGCACTTCTCCCTTTAATTTAGTTTATGGGAAAGAAGTGGTTCTTCCGACTCATTTAGCAATTCCCTCTTTTTCTTTGGTTCAATACATTGATGAAGTACCAACTTGCTCCTTACAGCTAAGACAAATGGAAATAATCAAATTAGAAGAACAACGAGAACAGGCTAAGAAAACCCATGCTCATCATCAAGCACTAGTAAAATCCTCTTTTGATTCAAACATAATGACCAGAAAATATTTTTAGATGGGAGATTTAGTTTTAAAATGGGACAAGACTCATGAAGAGAAAGGGAAACATACAAAATTTCAAAGAATCTGGCTTGGTCCTTTTCAAATTGTAGAAGTCATAGGTCCATCAATGTTTATGTTACAGGATTTAGCAGGTAAAAGAGACTCTTTGCTTGTTAGCGGACAAATTCTCAAGAAATATTTTCCATAGAAGATTATTCTTCTATTTTGTAGCGTAATTGTTTTTCTTTTCATAATAAAACCAGTTGTGAATGATTACATTAGGCATTTACGAATAAGATAGCAAATCTTTTGGAAAATTGATCTTTATTATTGAAAGATATAATTAAAGACTCTATCTTAGATATGATACTAGCTTCAACTTCATAAAGTTTGATGAAAACAACCTTTAGTGAAGAAATTGTTTTATATCAATGCAATGAAAGGTATCAATAACAAAATAAAGATTCTTTGTAAAACAACTATTTCAAAAAACTCTACTGTTGTCATCTAGAGATATCTTAAGGAAACGATGACTTCCTCCCTGCTAAGGAAATCACAACTTTCAGAGGAACAATCCAAGGATACACTTCATCTTGAAGAATGAGAGGTCTCATCACGAACCGACTTATCATAATCACATATATTATAACTTGCTGAATTTGCCAAATACTATACACCACAACAAGGCAATGACTCAAGATTGTTGCAATCAAAAGGCAAGGGGTCTCATCATGAGCCAACTTGTTTAGCAAAGTTATAAATCAAGTGAATGACTGTATCATAAATTGGCTATCAAACCAAGACATTGTTCTTTAAGAATAAAAGAAAATCAAAGCAATAAGTGTGGATATGGATTCTTCTTTGAGACTTGTAGGTTGCTTTAAGTAGGATACAGGATCATTGCTGGGTAACAGGTAACGCTGTCGAGGCTATAAACGCCTGCTAGCAGCAGAGGCTCTACCTACGACAAATGAGCATATTTAAAACTGGTTTACAGAGAAGACTTTGTTTTATATTTACAAACCAAGTAATGACTGATGTAAATACAAGGACTAGCTTGAGGAAGCAAATAATCAAAGTTGAAAATAGTTGAAACAAAATGTCATTGACAGGTTAGAGCATAATGTACTTTATCTTTCCATAATAAAGTTTAACTTTCTGAAAAAATTTCTGTTTTGGAAGTTTAGAAAATTCAATAGAAAAACAGAGATAACTGGTTCTTCCAAGTGAATCGCCAATTGTTGTGGCCACCAACAACCCCCTCCTTATATAGTGTTATTTCTAATACTAAATAAGTGGGGACCCTTAGTCAAAAATTAAAAAAAATCAATTAGTGCTTATATTTCCTTTTGGATAAAGCTTACCATCATGAACTTAGGAAAATACCTTTGAAAAATCTAAAAAGCTTAAGTTTCATGATGAATAAAGTAAAGTCACTCCTTAAGAAATATCACATCACGCAAAGAATGATAGGATGCTTTCTTATAATAAAAAAAAAAAAAAAATGGTGAGATTGTGAAGCGAAACTCCATTGCATCGCATACATTAATAAGCACTCACATTGGAAAACCTCAAAATCACATAAAATACACATAACGATTAAACGATATTCCGATCTTGCGATCTAGCGATATTGCGACCTTGCGATCAAGCTCTAATGATATTGCGATAATGCGACGCTGCGATACTGCGATGCAACTTGCAGAATCATTCCATCACAGATTTTCCTGGCTCGATATTCAAGAAAAAGCTTTTTCCATAAACCAAGAATTGGTCACGCGCTTTAATGTTAATTAATCAGTTATATGCCAATTGTTAATAAAATATGGTTTTGTGTTTATCGAAGAGCCAATTCACGTAAATTGGCGTGTGTTTGCATATCTTTGGCATTTAAAGCTTTCTTGTGATTATTTTTATCATTACTTTCACCTCATTTGTAAACTGCAGGAACGAAGAACAAAATGTTATACAAAGCAGTATGTAGGAAACTATGAGGAAGAAAGGCAAGACTCCAAATTTCATTTGGGAAGGCACACCTGATCTACTTAAGGAAGAGAATTCTAAGGTAATGGGATTTGTGGCTACTACAGGCCCATCAAGGTCATCTGAAACATCAATTACAGAGTTAGATCATTTATTCCTACACTGGATAGAAACAAGGCCCCAAATTCTCACATACACGGAAAATGTTGATAACAGAGATGAACAGTTTAAGACTTAGGTCAAGAGCTTACAGAATCATTATCTTCACAAAGTTTTAGCTTTATATCTCCCAAAAGGCGCAAAAGGCGAAAAATGCGTCAAGGAAGCCCGAATCAAGAAACAGAGGCAGTTTCCGATGCGCGATTAGCGCCTAGCACTAATCGCGCATCTCTGAGAAAATTGCTCAAAAAGGAAAGCTTCCAATTGCTTAGTTACTGCAAACCCCAAAAAATTGCAAGAGGCGACGTTAGAAACAGAAAGCTAAAGAAAAGGCAGAAGCAATTTCAGGGTTAATCAAGTTAAATTGGGAATAATACTGGGCATACATGGTAAAGTCACATAGTCAGTGGATGATTCCCAAATACGTCATCAATTCTGCCGAAAAGATGGCGCCAGATCTTGCTAATTCTGTTTTCTCAGCACAATTATAAGCTGAAGTCGGTCAACCAACTCTTCTCAGGCAAATGCTAAATGCTTGCGATATTAAGGAGCAAATACAGAAATAGTTAGATGTTAGATTTAATTTTAGAAATAGTTTTATTTTATATTTGCTTAGAAAATGACGGTCATTTAAACCGCATCCTGAATTTTTGTAATAAGTTATTTTTACTTTTAGTTAGTAGTATTTAAACCCTTCTCATGCATTTAGAGAAGGGTCCAGAAATTTGTCAAAAACTTGTCCTCAGAACATGCACTTTTGCACCCTCCGAGGAGGTTTTGATGAATGAATGGAACAAGATTTGTTAATGTTTGAATTTAATATCTGCTACTGATGTTGCACTTCTGTACTCTTAGTGGATGTTAGATCAAGGAGAGATAAATCATTGTCACTTGAATCTCCACGAGTAGGACTAGTTATAAATGTACTTTTATCTCTTAACCATTTCTGCTTATGTGTAAAGTGATATTCAGTTTTAGTTGTTTATATATTAATGCGTGAATGCCTGAGTTATCATTTGGCACTTTTGTACAGTGATAGCTATTTATTTATGCTTAATGTATGAATAGCTCATTATGCAATATGTTTTTCACAACTGTTTCGTCTAAATTTTTATACGAAGTGGTTCATATTTATTGAATTCTTTTCTCATAATAGCTGAATGATCTTTATTACCAGTTATTATTTGAAATCTTTTTAGATCGCATAATAGAAGAATCACACCCCGGGTTAGTATAAACTTAGATGTTTTTGTTTACTAGAATACAATAGTATAACATTAAATTAAAGTTAGAATTAGAACATCTTAATTAGGAGTCGTTAGATTAGAAACATCAAATTCTACACACACACACTCATAAATTGGGAAACTGGTCCCATATCCCCAGTCAGACCCGCTATACCAAACGGATAAGGAGCTGCCAACCAAGGTCTGGACCGGGTAGGTATCCCCCTTGTTGTAGACTCGATTTTTGGGGCTTCAACATAGTGGAAGGTCTAGGAGGATATATATAAACGAAAGTCAGGAGTGAACAATATATGGGCCTTAGACTATGGGGGAATGACCTTCCATTAACCCACCAACAGTTTGTAGATGACGTAATGTTAAGCCAAGAAAATCATGGAAAGACTTCACTAGTGCTTTAGGGATAGAGATAAACAAAGATAAATCTGGTATCTTCTTCTTTAACACCTCAACAGCCTCCCAATCCTTCCTAGCAAGAATTATGGGATTCATAATAGGAAATCTCCCTACAAAATATCTAGGCATCTAGTTAAATGACCAACAGAGCAGAGTGGCTAATTGAAACCCTTGTTCAGAAAAATCCAAAGAAAAATGTAGAATTGGACATTTAGAACTTTCAACATACCAAGTCGTGTAATACTACTAAGTTCAGTATTACAATCCATCCTGATATACCAAAACAGTCTACCAAAAAATGGTAGACATGTTCAAAAAGTTTTTATGGCAAGGACCCAACACGGTAAAAAAATGGGTGCTTCTATCCTAGAGTTGGCTTAGCAAACCCCTAAAAGGAGGCCTTAGACTTCGAGACCCCTTCATACTGAATTAGGTAATGGGAGAAAAGTTGTGGTGGAGATGGATACAGGGAGGGATAGACCTTTGGAAAAAACTATGGGAGATGAAGTATGACATGCCCAGGTTTCTCAAAGCAAAGCTGAGAAGTCATAATGACAAGAAAGATTGAATAATATGCAACCTAGCCAGTGTCAACAAGGATCTAATAAGCAACCAAAACTTCTGGGAAATCAGAGGAGGTGATAAAGCCAACTTCTGGGAAGAAGTGTGGCCAGAGAGATAAAAATTAAACAACCAGCCTCAGTTGGCAGAAATCTACCAATTCACTGATCTCCAAGGAGGGAACACAGTGCAAAAATTCTGGCGCATAGACCTAGGAGAATACTAGAGAAAGTGGAAAAAAAACAGGATTGGTCAAAAGCACCAGAAACACCACAATGGAAGCTATATGAAACAAAAATGGCAAGCAGGAAAATAACAACAAAATAAGGACCAAACATTCTAAGATGGGGCTATAGGATCAAAGAAATGTTTACAATTAGAGAAGGATATCAATTAAAAGCAGAACACCTCAAACATCAAGAAATAAATAACTGGGAAAGCATATGGAAGGAAAAAACATGACTGAATCTCGCTTTCTTTATTTGGATCCTCCGCCATGGGTGGGCATTAACATGGGACCAATTGAAAAAAAAGGGATGCAAGGTTCATCGATATGCGTCTTATGTCGAGAACGGGTAGAGACAATGGAGCACCTTACCAATGCTTGTAAATATAGTGACAACCTGTGGAAACAACACCATTAACTTTTCGAAACCAGTGACATGAATCCAAATAATATGCAAACAACAATAGAGAACTGACGGAAAAAGCCGTACCAGAACACAATGAACCGTGCTTGGAGACTCTCGCTAGGATTTGTCTTGTGGAATATCTGGAAAGAACGAAACAAACTGATCTTCAAGGAAGAAGGAAGAGAAAAAGCAAAAAAATGGAATAAGATAACCCAAAATATACGAGAGACTATTCTGACAGAGAAATGGTTCGAGGAGGATTAGAAAACTAACCCAAAGGAAGAAAAGGTAATGACTCACCTGAACCTGCAACCAAGTATGCTACACACATCTTCATGGAAGCACCACACCACCAAAGGAGAGGAAGTAAACCAATTCAAAAGACCGCAGAAGGAATTCATCAAACTAGATTTCGATGGGGCTGCAAAAGGGAACCCTGGAGAAGTGGGGATAGGAGGGCTATTCAGAGATGATAGGGGTAAGACACTTAGATTCTATGCAATGGGTTGTGGCAACACGATAAATAATGAAGTAGAGCTTCACGCCCTAAAAATAGGGCTGGAAATCGCGATTAGAGAGCAATTTCAAAAACAACAGGTAAAAGGAGATTCAAAAATGGCAATTGAAATGGTGAAGAAGCTACAACAAGGAACACAATGGGAGAAGATCAGCCAAAGCTAGAGAACTGCATGGCTGGTCCAAGAGATCAGTAAGATAATCAGACGTATAGACTACACCATCCCTACACACGTCCAGAGGAAAGGCAATGCGGCAGTAGATAACTTGGAAAATTGGGGATGCGGCCAGGTAGGCAGAACTTTAGATATAAAAATGGAAGAACTATATTAGATGCAGTAGATGGAGAACTTTGTGAAAATCTTGGAAAAAGACAAGGAAGAGGAGGAGAACTCCTGATCAGGGTGCAACATCGTGGAGGAAGTGGGTTAGGGGAGATGGGACCGAGAAGTGGTAGGCAGAGTCCAAGCGAGTGAAAGGACAATCATTAGAGTGAGAAGTGGAGGGAGAGGACAGAGGGAAGGGAAGGGAAGGAAAATACCCCGAGAGCAGGCCGATGGAGACGTGAATGGAAGACAACGAGGATGGAAGGGGGGCCAGCAGGAGTGCAGGCAGAAGGATGCCAACAAGTGGCAGGACGAGGGAAGAGGACATGCAACAAGAGCAACCGGGAGCAAGCGAAAGTTAATGAGAGACAGTGTGAGAAAGGACGAAGGGTCACCATTCCAAGGTGACAACGTTGGGATCAGAGAGGGGAGTAAATACGATAGACAGGTGGAAGGGAAGTGCAAGGATAGAAAGGGGAGGGGAATAAAACATAAAGGAAAAAAGTCTATAGGTAGATACATGTAGAGGGAGAAAATGAGAGAAGGAGAGAAGACAGGTGGCCAAGGAATGACGATGCAGCCCAGGGACAACAAAAGAACTAGCTCTAATAGTTGGTATGTTGCTACTCTAGCCCTCAACATCTTAAGAATTAGGATGCCTTTCTTTAAAAAACTAGGAAAAATGTCCAGGATAGGTAGGGATTCTGGTAGGGATGAATCCAAGAACTCCTGGGACCGTGGATGGAAGAAGATTATAGAATTCTTAAAGAAAACTCTGACGATGAAGCTAGAGCCCATAGAGAAGGGAACAAGTAGAGGAAAGATGAGCAAACCTGGTAAGGATACCAGGATGAGGAAACTCGCTATGACCAAGTGGTGCCTACGACTAGGAGAGAATGGTGTAGAAACTAGGAATGGAGAGGTTTCCACCATGGTAACCTCAAGAAATGAAATGTGAGAGAATTTGGCCCTTATGATTCCTATTGGGGACTCCTTGGTTAAAACATTGGGAAAATACAAAGAGCTACATAGAGTAAAGATAATAGAGAAAAGAGGTAATCAAAAAATAAGAAATTTATCCAGTGCGGAAGAGAATAGGGCTAGGGTACTGCTGTTTAGACCCTCAGAGAAAATCTCCATGGCCAAGCTTCCCTGCAAAGCAAAGAATAGTAACTATGTCTATCCTGGTGGTGGTCCTATGGGGGTGCCTCTGTCGCGCTATCTGAGTGACGGATGTCGA
This sequence comes from Pinus taeda, assembly GCA_000404065.3. Lineage (NCBI taxonomy): Eukaryota > Viridiplantae > Streptophyta > Pinopsida > Pinales > Pinaceae > Pinus > Pinus taeda. Next base: position 12,306 of record APFE030923053.1, on the reverse strand, counting down.
TGTGAGGAAAACACGAAGGTTAAATAAGAAAGAACCATAAGAACCCAAAACTATGAGACGAGTTGGGAAAAGCTAAAAGAAACCATAAAAATCCTTAGATCTGACCCTGAAACCGATACCAAATGTGGCACATGTAAATCGAAAATTGTTTGGATGTATGTACAACATCAAACTGATACTTGTTATGGTTATGTGATAGGTCTCACCTCAAACCATGTCCAGTACATAGAGGAGGCTAGCAAAAGTAAAGAAGAAAATAGTAGCAGATACGAAGACATGGTAAGAGATGGAAAGGAGGCGATCGGGAAGGGTAAGAGAGACACATGAAAAAAGATGGCAAAGGGGGTGAATGGCCCAAACAAAGAGAAAAGCAAGAGAGGGAGAAAGACATGATGCGAACACATGAAAACCCTCATCGACGCTTACATGGCAGGGAACCCACTAGAAGTTAGAACCGAAATAGCTAGCTAAGAGCGAGAACTAAATGATAACATAAGGAACCAAGACATTCCCATGGAAGAATGGGAGGACATGGTTCTTGACCTAGGGAACCCCTGAGGATGGCATACCCTCTTCAGACAGACGATCCAACAATACTGGATCATGAAGAACGTGGTGGCCTGGGCTATGACTCTCAATAGGGAACAAGCAACAAGCAGAGGCCTGGAGGAAAAGGAAGACATCGAGGAAAAGGATCCCATTAGGGCAGAAATCCTCAGGGAGATAGCGGCAGTCCAAATCCAAACCTACAAGTTCAACTTAGCACTGGGGAGAATTGAACAAACACTGCAAGACATGAAGAGGAGTGAGATGCTGGGCTCTAGACCCAATAATATCCTCGGATGAGGATTGAAGAAGAGGTCCAATTACTTTTTGTTGAAGTTTTATGATGAATAGTTTTTACTTGTTAGAATTGAATTGTAATATAGATAGTGTTGAATTGAGGCTTCTGTGATCCATATCAAGTTTATGAGAGATTTTTCAGTGTAAATCACATGATATTTCATTTGTTGATGCGTTTCGAACCAACTCATGTGGTTCATCGTTAGGACAAGTTGAAGAATCAAATCTGGGTTGCATGTTAAATAGAAAGAGAAGAACATCCAACGACTACAATTTTTGACCAAGCAACGGCTATATTGACTAGCTAACGACTATATTTGACTAGGAAACAACTAGTTGGATCAGACTCAGGGAAAAAGGAGCATAATTATATTTAATTAAAAATTAAAAATTAAAATGAGTTAAAGTTATGGATTTAAATAATTATTAAATTAATCGTTAGCTATACTATTATTTTTTTCCATTGGAAAAATCTGTAATTTTTCATTATATTTGGAAAAATTACATATTGTAGATGCTTTACGCATATGCGGTTCCCACTGTATGTATGACAGTTGTCCATATTTACATAAATATTGTGCGGTGCACTATGGGTTCTTCAAAATTTTTAAAACTGTTTACAGCTTGCCATAGGGATGATATCAAAACACAGTATCATAAAATATTACATTGTCTGTCCATCATGTATAAACATTATCTGTCGATCAAAAAACAAAAATAAAAAAATTATGTATAGCATATTAAGCTCCTGGTGCGTGCTAATATCCTTGGTCTATGTAAGGCTGGTGAAAGTATCTGAATTCATTCTGTTCTTTCACCTCAGTGACCTCCCATAAGCCTTTGTCCATCAGCGCGACCTCCTTGGATAATTTGTCAGCGAGGCCATTATGTTCCCTGTATATGTGAGAGCAAGTGATGTTATTATAAGCTGCCTTGAACACGAAAACTTCATTTAGTATGATGCTGAGTGTTTGAATGTGACAGTTAGATATGCCATTGAACCAATTTATAACAATTTTTGAATCCTCGAAAATATTGATGCTGGTGCAATGGTGATGAAGGGAAAAATGGAGAAGATGTCGAAGAGTGATCAGCTTAGCGAAATTATTTGTTCCCGAGCCTAGGCCTGTTTTTACAGTATAATGATGGTGTTCATTTATATGCAGTGTGAAGCCTCCCCCACATCTTTGTTGATTCGCTGCCCCATCAAAGAAAGCCCAAGGGGTTTAGCTATACTATTATTAAATTAAAAGGTATTAACAATTCAATATTTATTTTATATATATATATATATATATATATATATATATATATATAATATATTATATATATATATATATATATATATATAATATATATATATATTTATATATATATAAAAGAAAATATTAAAATAAATAATTCATGTATTATATAGTAAGAATCAATATTTATTTAATTGTTAAAATTCTTTTTAATTATAAATTAATAAAACATATTTTAAATTTTTAATTAAAATATAATTATACTCCTTTTTCTTCGAACTAGCTGTTTCCTAGTCAAATATAGTCGTTAGCTAGTCAATATAGCGTTGCCTGGTAAAAAATTATAGCCGTTGGATGTTCTACTATGTCTATTTAACATGCAAACTAGATCTGATTCTTCAACTTGTCCTGACGATGAATCACATTGGTTGGTTTGAAACGCGTCGACAAATGAAATATCATGTGATTTACACCGAAAAATCTCTCATAAATATAGATAGTATAGATAATGCTGCTAGATAGATAGATAAGGAACTTTTTAAATTTTCGATAGTGTTTAATGCCGACAAGTGGCTACTTGGTTTCCTTTCGGTAGGTAAGGCCACCTGGAACAAATGGAAATTTTGATTTTGAACAGATAATATAAATAGAGGAAGTACCACCAAGTTCACAAAAAATTAGATGAAAAATATCATATGAAGTTGAAAATGTCAAACTCATATGCCATTGGATAGAGGATTCCTTCACGAATCCAACCTGATCAACTCTGCCACCTAAGGACAAATTTTTCCCTAAGTCCTCTAGGGTACAAAATGGCGTTGCAAGAAATTTTGGAGAAGGGTTGCTGAAATTGTGGATTTTAGAACTTTAGAGGCTTGATTGAGCGCTTAAAGAACTCGATCGAGGGTTTAGTAAACCCTTGATTAAGCCATTTGCGTGGTTACATAAAGGCTCGATTTAGCTTTAAAGCTTGATCTAGCTTATAGCTCGATATAGCTTTAAGGCTCGATTGAGCCACCTTTTTCTTCTTTTTTTTTTTAATTCCATTCCAGGGTTCTATTTGCGTGAAATTTCAAAACCATGGCTCGATCGAACTCATTGTTAACCTAGGGTTACATTGTTTAAGCCCTTAAATAGCTCGATTAAGGGCTCAAATGTTGCTCAATCAAGCGCTTAAAATGGCTTGATCGAGATGTTGATTTTCACCCAAAACGCCGCCTCTTTAGCCGAAAAGTGTAACCCAACTCCATGCTTTCACCCTTAGATGATGTTGTTGAAGATGGAAACAAATATAAAATATATTTAAGTATATCTCCCTCAAATAGATATAAAATGGAGGTACTTAATCAAAGCTTGGGAATATTCTAAAATTTCAATTGGAGACAACATGTGATAGTGGGACCAAAGTTTGTCATAGTCTGAGTTCAATTGTAATAACTTTATATACAAGTTAAAAAGTTTTTCACCTCTCAATTTTGTATATGGGAATAATCTAAGAGGAGTAATAGACCTAGTTAATTTGTCAAATGACATGCAAAAAGTCATGATGTTGAGGCATTTGCAAGGAATATGAAGCAGATATATTCACAGGTTCGTGATAGACTAAAAGAGAAAAGTGTGGAGTATAAGAAACACACAACAACACATAGAAGCTACAATACTTTTTTGGATGGTGATTTTGTTGTGGTAGATCTTAAGAGAGAGTGTTATCCCAAGGGTGCTTATAATGAGATTAATGCAAAGAAGGTTAGATTATATAGAATCAAGAGGAAGATTGGACATGATGCATACAAATTAGAGTTTCCAAAGCAGTTTGATCTTTCACAATTTTCAATGTTGCTGACTTATGATGAGTATAGAGAATCAGACACTATCGTAGAAGATTAACATGAAAACAAGGAAAGTTTAGAATCATATTGGTGAAAACATAAGCCAAGGAAGAATCCATACAAGATAAAGGAATTGTAGATGAAAAATTGATCAAGAAACAAAGTGTGGTACAAAATAAATTCATAAGTAAGTGGATAAAAAAATCAAATGTAAACAATACTTAGATTTCTAAAGCAAGATATCATAAAATTCAAAAGGGAAAAACAATTTCACAAGAAGATGAGGATGGGGCACAAGGACTTCACTAGAGGAGCAATACCATACCACGTGGGTTCATATTGGGGGATATATATTGAGGAAAACATGGCATGATATATTGGGGGATATATAGCGGTTAAAGGTTTTTTATATTGGCAAGTATAAAAAATGGAGCTCAATGTTAATGAAAAAATATAAAGGGGTATCAAAAATGTTAATGAAAAAATGGATACCTACAACATCTAGTGGAAGTAGGGGTTTTTTTAAATTGGGAATGTGTATTGGGTTCATATTGGTAGGGGGTTAAATAATGTGATTTTTAGGGGTATTTTCTAATGTGTAATCAAATTAAGGGTATTATTTAATATGCCACGAATGCAGGTGATAGGTCAGAGGTTCATTGAATGAATCCCCCGTGGGATGGGGAACCAATGTAAGGATGTGCATTAAAGCAAGGTATCAATAAATTCAAAAGGGAAAAATAAGTGAAAAAAAATATGGAGATGGATGATCAATATAAGGATGTGCATTGTTTATTCATAAGGGAAAGCGAGTGAAAGAGCGTCCTTGAAATAGTTAAATATGCGAGTGTGCCAAGAGAGTTTGACGCGAACAAACTATAAATAAACAATGACGACATAGTGAGTGTGACATCAATATGTGCAACATAGGAAGTCTATTACAAATGAGTGATACAAAATTTTCAACATGGGAATGGAAGGAAAAAAGGGAATGGAATAGTTCAAGGGTAGATGAAGGAAGCACACAATTTTTTGAGGAAAGAGCATAGGGGATGTTAAAATAATATGAATTGAATTATTGTTTGACAAGATTTAGAGCATGAAAAGAAGCATTCATGATGAGGGACCACAGTAGGGAAGGTCAAAGTCCATGGTGGAAACTAAAGCAATAGAAACATATATGTAGACTTAAAATGGACATTGAAGAAATATATTTGTGGTGGCAATCCCGAGAGGGACGACGTGTCACCAAACCGCATTATTACGTATCCCCCGAATAAATGGAATCATGGTTTTGGTGCGAGGGTTTAATGAACCTTTAATGTATTAGGACTGACCCTATGTACTGGCCTTGATTCCACAAATGCAATTCATTTCCACCTATCGAGGTAAAAATACGTGTCGGCCTCCATTTTTTCGTGCGTTGTGGGTCTGGTTTGGCTTTGTATGTATGTCGTGCCTTCGTTTGTTTCTTGGGGTGATTTGTTTGCTATTTCATGGAGGCTTCAGGTTGGCTTACTCTCTACGAGTTCCCTCTTACTCTCTGTTCTCTGGTTTAAGCTTCGTTTGGTTCTGCTTATAGTGGTTTTTGTTATTAGTCCCGAACTTGACCTGACTTATGTATCCACAGGTGTTTCTCTTACTACTACTGTGGGCGGATTCAACAAATGCCATTTCAGGTGAGCTTTTGTTCTGGTTCAAAACTGCAATTTATTTTAGTGATTATAACTCTCTGGCCCCTTTGTGAGCAGGTGAAACTCGTCAATGGCGCTCTCACTGGGAGAGTCCCTTCGGCTAAAGACTTGGTTCTTATCCTCTGTCTTTGACAAGAATCCTTAGAGGTAAACCTTTGTCCTTCCCTTTCTTAAACTGCTCTTTGTCACCTTGTTTCATTTGCCATTTTGGTTTTTTTAACTTCCATCTCATTTTTGTGGTGGTGTGTAGGTTGGTTCTAGAGATTATTGCTCCATGACCTCGCCCTTGGGAGTCTTTGCGGCTTGGGAAAAATAGGGTAGGATCCATCTGTGTTTTCCTAGTTAACTTTGCTTGCGTTTTCTTTAATTGGCACAAGCCATTGGATCTTGTTTCCTCTGTTATGTTTGTATGGCTTCGTGGGTTTCAAACCCTTGCTGTCAATTTGTTCAGAGCCTGCATAATGCTGTCAGTTTGTTCTGAGCCTGCATAAATGTTGGTTTCCAGCTTCTGTGGGTTTTGAAACCCTTTGGGTTTTGTTTTGAAAAAATGTATATTGAACTAGGTTTTTACCTTGAGAACTGTATATCGAACTGTTTAAACTTTAAAATGAAATGAAATGCACAAGCGTGCTTGTTTACTATATGACATTTGTACCCGGGCCTTTATTTTGTTGAGAAAGATGTGATATGTTGCTGGGCTATGTGTTTGTCTGGTTCTTGGTCCCAAATGCCTTTAGTCACGAGACTTGAGTATTGTTCGCTTTTTTTCAATGAAAATGCTCCATTGTTTTACTTACAACAATATTTGAAGCACGTAGACATAGGAGAAAAACAAAAAAAATGCCTTTCTTTTCTTTATGACAGAGATATTGAACTCATTTGCTTTACACAGTTACTTAAAGAGAAACAAACTGTAAATTCGTTTTCTTGTATTTTTCTCCTCTCTCGATGGCAGGCAGACTCCCACAATAGGGATTTTGGTTTTGGCTTTCTAAGCCTTACCAATAGTCCCTTACAGTTGAGAAACTGTCCTACAGTTACCCACAATTACCTAACAGTTTCTTTAAACATATTCTTAACTAATCCTATTTTTACTTGTTTTCTTAATATTTAAAAGACAAAGGTTGCATCAACCTTAATTTATATGAAACAAAATAAAACTAGTTTCGTAATTCTTCTCCATATTTAGTAGAAAGCAAAAACACAACATTTCCAATTGTCACCTTTTTCAGTCGGATGCTCCTACATTAGGCTCTTGGGGTAAATTAACTCATGGCTCCTGTCCGTTAGCTCTTCAATGGAGTACCTAGCACTTTGAATCTGGCTAGTATCTAACCAAGAACTATCCTCAATAGGATGGTCCTTCCACTTGACCAAGTACCACAAATATTCTTTTCTTCGAGTCCATCGGGCCACCTCGGTGTCTAGGATCTGTTCAATCTCTAAAGGATTTGCTGGAGGCATCTGTTTAATCCACGAGTCATTCTCATTCTAGGTGTCCTGTGTTTGTCTTTCCAAACTGTCTTCTTCATTAGCAGCAATGTATGGGTACAGATCTGCCACATTAAAAATGGGCGAGATGCCTATACATGGAGGTAACTGTAACTCATAAGCGTTCGTAGAATTTTTTTGAAGAATCCTGCAAGGCCCAATTTTCTACAGTTTTAACTTGTTGTATTCGCCTTTAGGAAACCTCTCCTTCCATAGGTGTGCTAGTACCACGTCTCCTACGTTGAATTGTATTTCCCACCTTTTCAAATATGCTTTTTGTTTGTGTTTTTGACTATTGTCTTGTAATTTTAATTTTACTTGTTCATGAAGATTGTTGATTACTTTTGTGAAGTCTTCACCATTAGCACTCCTACGCTCCAACTGACCCAAATCCGACAACTCATGTACTCCACGTGGGTGCTTTCTGTATGGGATCTGGAAAGGACTATTCCCTGTGATTCTGTTGGGTGAGTCGTTATAAGCAAATTCCGCTTGTGCAAGTACACGATCCCACTGTCAAGAATTTTCACCAACCAGACTCCTTAGTAGGTTTCCCAGACTTCGGTTCACCACTTCGGTTTGCCCATTGGTCTATGAGTGATAAGCTGAGCTGAAGTTCAGTTTGGTGTTTAACTTTTTCTACAAAGTTTGCCAAAAATGACTTGTAAACTTTATGTCTCGATCCGAAATAATAGATTTCAGCAAGCCATGTAATCTGACTATCTCTATGAAAAACAAGTGTGCTACATGTCTGGCATCAGTGGTTTTCCTGTAAGGAATGAAATGTGCCATTTTGGTGAAATGATCCACCACCACCATGATGGAATCGAATCCCCACTGTGCCTTCGGAAAACCTAAGACAAAGTCTAAACTGACTGAGTCCTAAGGTTTGTTCGGAATAGGTAAGGGTGTATACAACCTTGTGTTCTGGCTATGTCCCTTTGCAAGCTGAGACACTTTGCACCTAGTCACAAACCTCTGTACATCTCTATGCATCTTTGGGCAATAGTAAAAGTGGCTCAACTGGTCCAAAGTCTTGTCTATGCCAAAATGCTCGGCTAAACCTCCATTATGCTTTTCCTGGATTAAGTTCTCTCACATGGAACACTCCGGAATACACAACTGCCCTCCTTTGAACAACAACCCCTCTTGCATATTATAGTCCAGCCATGTACTGTTATCCCTCAACAATGGATTTTGGCAAGCTTTATAGGCTTCCTTAAAATCTGCATCTATTTCGTACAAATCCTTAAGATGTTCAAATCCTAATACTTGTATTGTACTTTCTTGTAGGATCAAATTCCTCCTGCTTAATGCTTCTGCCACTTTGTTGGCTTGATCGTTGATGTGATTCAACACAAATGTAAAACTCTGCAAGTATTCCACCCACTTCACATGTTTATGGTTCAGCTTATGTTGTTGCATAATATACTGTAAATCATAATTGTCTGAAAATAAGACAAATTCATTGGCCAGTAGATAATGTCTCCAATGTTTTAGTGCTTGGACGACTGCATAAAATTCTTTGTCATAAGACATGTACTTTTGCCTACTCTCATTTAATTTCTCATAGAAGTAGGCTACTAGCTTGTCTTCTTGGCTGAGTACTGCACCAATGGTTGTCCCACTGGCATCACAACGAACTTGAAATTTTTTGTTAGAGTTTGGTAATCTTAAAATTGTTTTTTCAGAGATCTTCCTTTTCAGCAGCTGAAAACTCTTCTCAGCCGACTCTGTCCAATAAAAAGGCTGATTTGCCTTCTTAATGGTGTCCACCATGGGTGCACAAATTCCACTGAAATTTTTAATAAATTTGCGATAAAAACTCGCCAATCCATGAAAACTCCGTACCTCAAACAAACTCTTAGGAGACGGCCAGCTAACTATGGCTGCAACCTTCTTTGGATCCATTTTTAGTTCATTCTTGGAAAACACAAATCCCAGATAAATTAATTCTTTCTTGAAAAAAGAACACTTCTTCAAATTTATCAGTAATCTATTTTGCTGCAATTTTTCTAATACATACCTGACATGTCGAAAATGTTCTTCCTTCATTTTGCTGAATATAAGTATATCATCTAGGTATATAATCACAAATTTACCAATGAATTCTTTCAACATCTCGTTCATTAAACGCATGAATGTACTGGGGGAATCACTCAATCCAAATTGCATAACCAACCATTCATATAAGCCTTCATTGGTCTTGAAAGCTGTCTTCCACTCGTCACCTTCTTGAATCCTAATTTGATGGTAGCTGCTTTTCAAGTCTATTTTTGAAAAGTATGATGCTCCACTCAAACAATCCATCATATGATCTATCCAAGGTAAAGGGAATCTGTACCTGATAGAGATCTTATTGATTTCCCGAGAATCAGTGCACATTCGCCACTCACCTCCTTTTTTGGGAGCTAACACAGTCGGAACCGCACAAGGGCTTAGAATTTCCTGAATCAACCCTTTATCCAACAACTCCTGCACCTTCTTGTTGATTTCCTCATTGTCCTTTGGACTCATCCGGTAGGCAACTTTGTTTGGCAAACTGGCTCTTGGGATGAAATCAATATGGTGACTAATACTCCGCTTTGGTGGTAATTTTTCTGGTAGATAATCTACCACAATATCACTAAAGTCCTGCAGCATGTCCTATACCTCTATAGGCAAGTCAATAATCTCAGTATGTATTAATATTGTTTTTGGCCTTCGCACCACTGCATATTTTATTTCAGTGTCTTCAATCTGTCGCATAAACTCTTTTCCACCTAATAGCAATGCTTTTGTTCCACTGGTTTCTGTAGCATCCTCCTCCTTCATGGGCACTATCGTATGCTTAATCCCATCTTTAAAAAACCTTTAACAATTTGTTTCCCCATCATGGACGACCTTCCTATCATATTGCCACAGTCTGCCCAACAGAATATGGCACATGTCCATTGGCATGATATCACAAGTCACCTTGTCCTTTTACTTACCAATATGAAACTCTACTTCACACTACTCATTGACCAGTAGTTGGTGTCCTTTCTGCAACCAAGACACCCTATATGGAGTCAGGTGCTTCAACCTCTTCAAACCCAGTTTTCCCACCATTTTTGCAGCTACTAGATTATCGATACTTCCACTGTCTATTATTAGTTTGCAGCATTTCCCATGCGACTTGTACACAGTCCAGAACAATGCTTTCCTCTGTGTCTGATCAACTACTTCCTTCGTTGGTTTCAATAACACCTTGTTCAACACCAAGGCTTCCCCTATTTCAGGCATATTTTCCACCTCCTGTGGTGGTGCCTCTGCTTCAGTGGGCTAAGAAACATATGCTCCCCATTTTCCAGTTGATTCATTTTCAAGACATTCAAAGGACTTGTGTCCCCACTTGTGACACTGATCGGAATTTCCTCTGCCTTTGCCATTACCTCTTCCTCGTTGGTATGACCTTCCTCCTCTAGTATTACCTTCCCTTTTAGTCTGTCTTGAAGTTTTTGAACTGCTACCCTCTTCATTGTTGTTGGCAGACCTACCTCTACCAAAGGTCAGTCCCCTACCTCTACCTGAACCACGTCCTCTTTTGGCATTTTGTTTCCTGGCGATCTTTTCTTTCGCCTTCAAAGCACTCTGATAGGCTTCCTCTATGGTCTTAGGGGAAAGAATACTAATTTCATCTAGGATCTCCATCCGTAGACCATTTACAAACCTCGGTGTTTTCTCAGGAGTATCCTCAACATAGCCAGCTCTCAGGTTTACTTTATAAAATTCTTCGGTATACTCCTTTATAGTCATCATTATTTGTCTCAGGTTTTGTACTTGTCTATAACGGGCAATTTGGTAATCTTTAGGCAAAATTTTCTCTTCATCTGAGCAATCATCCTGTCCTATTTTTTAATCAATGGTTTGTTCAATCTTTGCCATTCTTCTTACACACTATCCCACCACAGTGCTGCATGTCCTTTCAATTTGGTGACAAAAAACCTGATTTTCTTATATTCGCTGATTTCTTCATATTCAAAATAATTGTCTAGTTCTCTTATCCAGTTCAACAACGCCTCTGGTGACAAACTGTTGGGTTGTGTTATATTCTTTCCACATAGTTAACAAGGGGGTTTGAGGGGTACCCGTAAGCCCACTTTATGGGGTCCGGGGCAACGCCCCGAAAAATTTTGGTTTTGGACCCTATGTTAGGTTGGCCGGACCCACCTATGGTTTTGTGCATGATTTTCGCACATGTTTTTTGGACGCGATGGTTTTCGGTCCATGGTATTGGACGCGATGGTTTTTCGGTCCATGGTATTGGACGTGATGGTTTTTTAGTCCATGGTATTGGATGCTTCGGCATGTATAAATATGTATTGTAACATTGAAAGGAACATAATGAAAAATCAAGCTGGTAGTCTCGGTTTTGAGATCCAGTGGGAAATCTATGTGTATATGTGTTTTATGTGTTATGCTCCCGCATTTTTATTTTTCCTGTGATTTAG